>OY992887.1:25939288-26076788 GCA_963921405.1 Cepaea hortensis | reverse complement strand
CCGTCCATCATACGATGAAAAAGGTTTAGCACCATATACCCCATAACAATTGTGGGTAATGTATTTACCATTACACCTCCGTTTCCAACACAATCGATGGCCAGTGTGTCCATGCAAACACAATAGCACAACACCAATTTATTCTTAGTGAGTTACCATATAACAAATCACATCAAATAAATCTAAGGTATACGAATACAAAATGGCATATAAGGCTATTCTTTCTTACATTGTATACTGCAAAAGAGTAAGTAATATCCTTATCTACAACTAACCGGGAAACATAGTTTCCATATACGCTACAGAACATATACACAAATTATGCATATGACAATTCAACTATATCAACCTCCGATATACATACATTATATAACTTCAAGATAGACATATAATGATACTCAACATAATAGCATAAGGCATTATTAATGAGTAATAATATTGTATACCTACAAAATGAGATATAAAACAAGTCTAATTGCAGTGACCACACAGACCAGCCATATTGCTGATCTGTCCTGTTTAGTCACCACTTAGTTACTGCTGTGGTAAGAATTAAAGAAATAGTCAGTTGACTATATTCTGTACAACAAATGCACACACCAAAAGGCAACTAGGATAGTGTACAAAGAAATGACAAGCATCTACCAAGACACCTAAAAGTATACTTAGACCATGATATTTATTGAAATAACCTATGTCAGATATAGACTGAAAATCAGTACATACATCTACAAGACTTAGATAGTTACTAAGAAATAACTTTCCTAGTGAAATATAGCAACATCAGAATCATACATATGACTACAAACATTGAGCTGGCTGCCTACCTGTTCAGAGATTTTTTTTTCATTTCTAACATGACCAAAGCTAACAGCCTATTTAACTAGTATCCCAAAGCAATTAACATTCCTTCAGTACTGTTCTAATTGCTTTATCAGATCTGTTTCACACATTCCTACAGGCAGACTCATTATCTCCCAACATGTCCATCATAAATTCTTCCTGAACTGGCCTTCACACCTTGCTCCCCTCTGTCTGGTACAAAGTCCACAGGCCCAGTGTTAATTGCCTCTGCCAGACACCCAACACCTAATTTCCGAATCCAGTTCGAATGGTTTATTATCCTTCTAACACCCCGCCTTTCTACCTGTTTATAGGAGTTACTAGCCTCTAGTCAAGTTTAGGATCAGTTTTACAAGGTCTGTTCACACTCTGTTGAGTCTGTGTGAATGGCTGGACTTGGCATGCTTATAGCTCCAGGTTTCTTGTGTCAGGCCTGGGCAGTTTTAATTTCCACTCACAGTTGCGGTTCATTTAACACTGCATAACTGTGTGGTGTTATTATCAATTCTGGGTCTGTTTCTCCTTTCCCCAGCATTCTTTATGATAGAGAATTTCATTCCTTGTTCTGTAATATCTCTACATGGTTCATCAAAAGTGAACCGAAATTTGTTCTGGGAAGTAAAGGCTGGATTTCTTGACACACAGAAAGACAAAATAACATCAACAGAAGGAAAAAACTTATAATCCTGGTATTGCTTTTACTGTGGACTTTGCTAACATTTGTAGTGTACAGGTACACACCAGAATACATACAGGAGAGAAGCCTGGTAATTTAAAGAAACACACAAGAAGACATACAGGAGAGAAGCCTTACAAGTGTGATGTTTGTAATGTTGATTTTACTCAAAGTGGTCATTTAAAGAAACACACAAGAATACATACAGGAGAGAAGCCTTACAAGTGTGATGTTTGTAATGTTGGTTTTACTGAAAGTAGTAATTTAAAGAAACACACAAGAATACATACTGGAAAGAAGCCTAACAAGTGTGATGTTTGTAATGTTTGTTTAACTCGAAGTGAAGATTTAAAGAGACACACAAGAATACACACAGGAGAGAAGCCTTACAAGTGTGATGTTTGTAATGTTGGTTTTACTCAAATTAGTAATTTAAAAACACACAAACGAATACACACAGGAGAGAAGCCTTACAAGTGTGATGTTTGTAATGTTGGTTTTACTCGAAGTGGAGATTTAAAGAAACACACAAGAATACATACAGGAGAGAAGCCTTACAAGTGTAATGTTTGTAATGCTGGTTTTACTGAAAGTAGTAATTTAAAGAAACACACAAGAATACATACTGGAAAGAAGCCTAACAAGTGTGATGTTTGTAATGGTGGTTTTACTCGAAGTGAAGATTTAAAGAGACACACAAGAATATACACAGGAGAGAAGCCTTACAAGTGTGATGTTTGTAATGTTGGTTTTACTCAAATTAGTAATTTAAAAACACACAAAAGAATACACACAAGAGAGAAGCCTTACAAGTTTGATGTTTGTAATGTTGGTTTTACTCGAAGTGGTGATTTACAGAAACACACAAGAATACATACAGGAGAGAAGCCTTACAAGTGTAATGTTTGTAATGTTGGTTTTACTGAAAGTAGTAATTTAAAGAAACACACAAGAATACATACAGGAGAGAAGCCTTACAGGTGTGATGTTTGTAGTGTAAGATTCACATACAGCATTCAACTGAAGCAACACAAAATAACAGCACACAGTTACTAGTATTATGATATCAAGTTTGAATTATTTAAAAAGATCTGGTGGTGAGACCCCCAGACCAGGCAGATCAGGTAACACTGGGGAAGAGTGTGACACAGAGACCAGTACTAGCAGTACTAGTAATCGTGATAACGGAGTTAATCCTGACAGTGTTACCAAGGAAATCCCCTGTGTCAGACTAAGAAAAAGAGTGAGAATAGGAGTAGTGTATGGGTACAAAAGCCGCCCCTTTTGTGGCGCACATGTGGCGCACATTCCTTATATAAATCAACCATTTATCGATTTTGTGGCGCACATTGCAATCTATTTTTAGCATTTATCGATTTTGCGCCACAAAGGGCGATAACTCTTTTTTCCCCAAAAAGTAGGCGTGGTCAAGTGACTCATCATAGGTGGCGTGCGTGCTCAGAGTGGGCGTGGTCAAGTAATTATAGGTACGACATAAAAAATACGACATAAAACATCAATAAAGAAAACAAACGACTCAAGTAAGGTACATAATAATGTTAATAAAATATATATATATATATAGAGAAGGAAAGAAAGAAAAAAAAACATAGGAAGTGACCGCTTATAGTTAAGGGTGTGTGATGACGTGGTCAAGTAATGGTCAAGAGGTGGTCAAGTGGTGGTCATGTGGTGAAGTAACCACTTAAATTAAAGGGGAAAGTAGTTGTAATGTGATGATTAAAGGGTGGTAAATTAGTGGTCAAGCAGTGGTCAAGCAGTGGTCAAGTGGTGGTCAAGTGACGAAATTTTAGTGAAAAGTAGTTGTAATGATATGGTGATGATTAAGCGGAGGTAAATTAGTGGTCAAGCAGTGGTCAAGCAGTGGTCAAGTGGTGGTCAAGTGAGGAAAATTTTAGTGGAAAGTAGTTGTAATGATATGGTGATGATCGTGAGGTGGTAAATTAGTGGTCAAGCAGTGGTCAAGCAGTGGTCAAGTGACGAAATTTTAGTGGAAAGTAGTTGTAATGATATGGTGATGATCGTGAGGTGGTAAATTAGTGGTCAAGCAGTGGTCAAGCAGTGGTCAAGCAGTGGTCAAGTGACGAAATTTTAGTGGAAAGTAGTTGTAATGATATGGTGATGATCGTGAGGTGGTAAATTAGTGGTCAAGCAGTGGTCAAGCAGTGGTCAAGTGGTGGTCAAGTGGCGAAATTTTAGTGGAAAGTAGTTGTAATGATATGGTGATGATCGTGGGGTGGTAAATTAGTGGTCAAGCAGTGGTCAAGCAGTGGTCAAGTGAGGAAAATTTTAGTGGAAAGTAGTTGTAATGATATGGTGATGATCATGAGGTGGTCAAGCAGTGGTCAATAGGTGGTGAAGCGGTGGTCAAGCGGTGGTCAACTGGTCAAATGACCACTTAAATTGTAGAGGAAGTTACGTGTAGTGACATGGTGGTGTTTAAAACGATCGCTGACGTGGTCAAAAGGTGGTCAAGTAGTGGTCAAGTGGTGGTCAAGTGGTCAAGTTACTCCTTAAATTGATGGGGAGAGTAAGTGTAGTGACATGGTGATGATCAAGATGTGGTCAAGTAGTGGTCAAGTGTGGTCAAGTGGTGGTCAAGTGGTCGAGTGAGCACATAAATTGCAGAGGAGAGTAGGTGTAGTGACATGGTGATGATCAAGAGGTGGTCAAGTTGTTAGGTCTAGAGGTTGGGGTGTCTCAGTCATGAAGTATCAAACTGTCTGCTATGGGAAGGATGGTGCTGATCAGGGCGAGTAGGTTCTAATACGTTTATCTCTATTGTCTACAATTGGCGTGGTTGTATAGTAATAATAGTAGAGTTGTTTCGTAGTAATATTAGTCATCATCATCAAGAGTCATATTAGGTGGTATTTGTAATGATAGTAGTAGTAGTAGTAGTAGTAGTAGTAGTAGTAGTAGTAGTAGTAGTAGTAGTAGTAGTAGTAGTAGTAGTAGTAGTAGTAGTAGTAGTAGTAGTAGTAGTAGTAGTAGCGGTGGTGGTGGTGGTGATGGTGGTGGTGGTGGTAATAGTAGGAGTAGTAGAATAGCGAGGGTGCTTGTTGTTTCACTAAGTATTTGTATATCGTATGTAGTATAAAGCTAGTTTGTGTTGTATGCCATGTAAGGTGTTACTGAAATATCTGTATTTTGTAGTTCTAAGAGGTGATGACGCCATAACCCACCACGCTATAATCTTATTGATAGTTTCTCCAGTGCTGCGAAAAAGGCTCATTGTGAGATATCGATCATTTCTCAAAGAGACAGCATCCGGGTGCATGCCCATTACAAGCAAACAACGATAAGGCAACGACAAGGCAAAATGGCGTCGAATATAGCGTAAAGTAACTACTTATGAGGTCATCGGTTGTCCGTTCCATCACGGTCGACAAATAGGCGCTCACTAACTTCACAATATGATCACTCAAATAAACATATAGGATAATAAGGCATCGACCCAAACTAGGAAAAGTTGTTAGCCAGATAGGAAAAGTATTGGCCAAGTAGGAAAATTTGAAAGCCAAATGTGAAAAAATATCACCCAAAGAGAGAAATATCTCGTCCAGACTTATAAAAAGTTGGAAAATTTGTCAACCAAATGGGGTAAACTTAGACCAAATACAGAAACATCTTAACCACATTTATAAAAAACGAGGGGAAAATGTCGACCAAATACAGAATTAACTCAACCCAATTTATAAATATGGCAACCAAACTTATGAAACGTAGGCAAATGTGTTAACCAAAAGAGGAAAATATGGTACACGTAACGAAATATCTCATCCAAACTTATAAAAAGTAGGAAAATATGTCAACCAAATAGGAAAAAAGTTAGACCAAGTATAGTAACATCTCAACCAAACATATAACAAATATTACCCAAGTAGGGAAATTTGAGAGCCAAATATGAAAAAATATCACCCAAAGGCAGAAATAGCTCGGCCACACGTATGCAAACAAAGAAAGGTTGTTAGCCAGATAGGAAAAGTATTAACCAAATAGGAAAATTTGATAGCCAAAGGTGAAAAAATATCACCCAAAGAGAGGAATAGCTCATCCAGACTTATAAAAAAGTAGGAGAACTATGTGCCAAAGGGGAAAAAAGTTAGGACAAATACAGAAATATCTCAACCAAACATATAAAAAAATAGGAAAATTTATAACCAAACGGGAAATATGTGTTACTCAAAGAGGAAAAATAATGACCAAGTAACGAAATACATCACTCAAACTTATGAAAAGTAGGAAACTTTGTTAACCAAAGGAGGGGAAAAACCTAAGTCAAGAAGGAAAAATCTGTTAGCCAAATGTGAAAAATGTCAGCCAATACAGAAATAGTTCGTCCACACGTATGCAAACTAGGAAAATTTGTTAGTCGAACAGGATAAAATATCGCCCAAGTAAGAAAATGTGATAGCCAAAGGTGAAAAAAAAAATATCAGCCAAAGAGAGGAATATCTAGTTCCAACTTATAAAAAGAAGGAAAATTCTCAACCAAATGAGAAAAAGTTAGACCAAGTATAGTAACATCTCAACCAAACTTATGAAAACTAGGAAACTTTGTTAGCCAAATGGAAGAAACCTTGGTCATGTAGGAAAAAGCTGTTAGCCAAATGTGAAAAATGTCGGCCAAAGGCAGAAATAGTTCGGCCACACGTATGCAAACAAGGAAAGGTTGTTAGCCAGATAGGAAAAGTATTAACCAAATAGGAAAATTTGATAGCCAAAGGTGAAAAAATATCACCCAAAGAGAGGAATAGCTCATCCAGACTTATAAAAAGTAGGAGAACTATGTGCCAAATGGGAAAAAGTTAGGACAAAATACAGAAATATCTCAACCAAACATATAAAAAATAGGAAAATTTATAACCAAACGGGAAATATATTGACCAACTAGGGACATGTGTTACTCAAAGACGAAAAATAATGACCAAGTAACGAAATACATCGCTCAAACTTATGAAAACTAGGAAACTTTGTTAGCCAAATGGAAGAAACCTTGGTCAAGAAGGAAAAATCTGTTAGCCAAATGTGAAAAATGTCGGCCAAATGCAGAAATAGTTCGGCCACACGTATGCAAACAAGGAAAGGTTGTTAGACAGATAGGAAAAGTATTAACCAAATAAGAAAATGTGATAGCCAAAGGTGGAAAAAATATCAGCCAAAGAGAGAAATATCTCATCCAAACTTATAAAAAGAAGGAAAATTCTCAACCAAATGAGAAAAAGTTAGACCAAATATAGTAACATCTCAACCAAACTTACGAAAACTAGGAAACTTTGTTAGCCAACGAGAATAAAAACCTAGGTCAAGTAGGAAAAATATGTTAGCCAAATGTAAAAAATGTCGGCCAAATACAGAAATACCTCGTCCGCACTTATAAAAAGTAGGAGAACTATTTGCCAAATAGGAAAAAGTTAGGCCAAATACAGAAATATCTCAACCAAACATATAACAAATATTACCCAAGTAGGGAAATTTGAGAGCCAAATATGAAAAAATATCACCCAAAGAGAAGAATATCTCGGCCAGACTTATAAAAAGAAGGAAAATTATCAACCAAATGAGAAAAAGTTAGACCAAATACAGAAATATCTGAACCAAACATATAAAAAATAGGAAAATTGATAGCCAAACGGGAAATATATTGACCAACTAGGGACATGTGTTACTCAAAGAGGAAAAATAATGACCAAGTAACGAAATACATCGCTCAAACTTATAAAAACTAGGAAACTTTGTTAGCCAAAGTGAAAAAACCTTGTTCAAGTAGGAAAATCTGTTAGCCAAATGTGAAAAATGTCGGACAAATGCAGAAATAGGTCGGTCACACATATGCAAACTAGGAAAAGTTGTTAGCCAGATAGGAAAAGTATTGGCCAAGTAGGAAAATTTGAAAGCCAAATGTGAAAAAATATCACCCAAAGAGAGAAATATCTCGTCCAGACTTATAAAAAGTTGGAAAATTTGTCAACCAAATGGGGTAAACTTAGACCAAATACAGAAACATCTTAACCACATTTATAAAAAACGAGGGGAAAATGTCGACCAAATACAGAATTAACTCAACCCAATTTATAAATATGGCAACCAAACTTATGAAACGTAGGCAAATGTGTTAACCAAAAGAGGAAAATATGGTACACGTAACGAAATATCTCATCCAAACTTATAAAAAGTAGGAAAATATGTCAACCAAACGCGAACAATGTCGGCCAAATACAGAAATTTCTCAACCAAACTCATGAAAAGTAGGAACAACTTGTTACCCAAATAAGAAAAATATTGGTCAAGTAAAGAAATAGCGTGGTCAAACCTATAAAAACGTACCAACATTTGTTAACACAACTTGGCCACTTGTTCTTACAAACTTGTTCGCTGACTCAAACAATTTGTCCACTTGCTATTACAATCGGTCGACCTATCCTAGCAACTCACACACTTACCATAACAACTGTCCCTTTTCCCCAACAACATGTCCACCGACTCTCTCATATTATCGACTCGCCCTATCAACTTACCCACTGACTCTAACAACTTCCACACATGGGCTCACAAAATTTCCACTTGTTATTACAACTTGTTGACAGCCTCGCCCAAATTACCACTTACTCTTACAAACTGTCCCAACTGCGCGCACAAAGGTGTCCACTTGTGATTTCACGGCCTCCTCACCACATAGATAAGTAGTCCTTATAAAATACAAATGTATCCCGCAAGTCATACAGAAGTGTCCCCCATATTGTCATTAAAAAAAATATTTGTGTGTAGGTAAGTTCATGTCTTTGACAGTTCATATTTTGTAAATTCATTTCTTCAGCATAAGATTTGTGTAAGTTCACGCCCTCATCATAAATTTTGTTGTGTAAGTTCATGGCTTCGACAGTTCATGTTTTGCTAAGGCCTAGTTTTAGTGAAAAGGCAGAAGTCTATTGGCTAGAATTTCAACCTGAGTGGTCAATTACTAACACTGCCTGTGGACAGCTATTCTTACCCATGCGCTAAAGTTGAGAAAATGAACTTCCGTTGAATGGAAGCTACCACAGACTTGAATTATTAAACCCCTCTGGAAGAAGTATCGGCAGCTTAACCACGAAATTATCGAATTAGTTATCCCCCTTAGTCTGGGAATTATGAAAATATAGGCTCACACAAGCGATATTACTCATGACGTCATATAAACAAAAATATAAACTATAACAAATGAGGCAGCGCCACAATTGTTATCCTTTATATTTTTGTTTATATGACGTCATGAGGAACGTGGAAAACGTTACGAAAGTTTGGAGGGGTATATGCCTGGGAAGAGAGGAAGTGGAAGGCCAAAGGGAAGATGGATGCAGGATGTGGTGGATGATCTCCAGATGGGTGTATCGGACGCGGGACATCCTGCTTATGATAGAGAGGTTTTCCGGAAGGTTGTTATGGGAGCGAGGTTATGTTAAGGACATGCTACTGAATGAATGAATGTGCATTACAACATTCTTATTGACATGCCATGTATAATTTATTAAGCCCACATACACATTGATGTGTTCATTTCTTGCATATATAATACAGACAATAATTACAGTCTGAGTTTGTACCCCGCATCAACCAGTCACGTAAGTGGCACAAATTTATAACTATCCTGAGAATATTTTGCTGTGAATCCTGAAATGATTGTTTCATTTACTCATTTGTTAATGTAAACTCTGATGCACTTGTTATAATGTATCTTTCCTGTATGTACTCTATCATTGTGTTTATGTAGTTCTATATTAAAATATGTTCTTTATGTAGATCAGCATAATCCATTAACATAAACCAATCTGAAGAATAAAAGTCTTGTTGAGATGTGTCTATAATAAGACGGTAGTTGTTAATATTCCACTGTTGTTTTTGCTTGGATACACACACCAGAATGGTGTTTATTATTTCTATAATTGTTGGCGTGGGGTGGTCCTGATTTGCGCACAATATATTCACCCACTCACCTAACATCTGTATGCTCTTGGATCATTTGCGCATGCTCAAGTGTACGCCATTCAAAAATAATATCTTATGCAGGCATTCTGTTGTTGTTCAGTCATACTTATATTACTGAGAGCGTATGTGTAGAATAGTCTGCATGAATGGTGTGAGGCGCTACCTCTAATAAATACTCATGTAACAGCTGTGAGATTTCATAGGCACCTTTTTATGAATTATGTGAAGGTCTTTAGGCTTGTTAACAAACATTCTCTCTACATAGAATTCACCATTCCTTAACGATAACACAATGTATGAACACTTTTAGGGGGACTGTGGTCTCGAGGTACGGTGTCCGCTTTGAGAGCTAGAGGTCCCGGGTTCAGGCCCCGGTGAGGACCGGGATTTTTTCGCGTGGACTTCTAGTAATAAAATTTTCCCTGGTCTCTGGGTAGTGAGATCGGACACCCGTGTGTACTGTTGCGCACGTAAAAAATCCCTTGGCAGTTGGAAATCGAAAAAGAGTAGCCTAGCGGTGCTGCCCGGGCAATATTTCGAGTTAAAATCTACCCAAAGTATTTCAGGATCTTCGCCGGTGCTACGGAGTTAGTGCACCGAGGTGAGTTTCTCCAAACTCAGGTTTGAGTTAGGAGAAGAACGGAGCACTTATGGGTCACACCCGTGTGCCGTGATGTTGATCCATCAACTAAACTAACTAAACATGAACACTTCAAGAAGCAACAGTAATCTAACACAATTTTATCTAGTTATATTTCCATCCTCTGCTGATTACGGTTATCACATATATATCACTTTCACAGTAATCCACATAATTATACTAGCAGATTCTCTTCATAGAGTCTGAGCACTCTAATATACATATACATTTATTATAGTTAGCACATATTTTGTATATTTTCCGTGAATATCATTTTCTAGGAACAATAGGCACATCTTTATAGTTTAAACTGAATTTCTAGGAACAATAGGCACATCTATATTGTTTAAATTTAATCCTGATAATTATTGATTGTTTGTTATTTGTTTACATTTTTCTACAAGAGACGGACCAGCACAGCAGCTAGAAGCACTGTAGGTGTGAATCACTGCTTGTCATATCAGATGACCTTATGTATTGATGTCCTACTCTTAGTTTCTCCAGTCAGCTGTTCATGTGTTGTTAATTGCCTTGAAGTATCAAGACAGTTCAGCTGAGAGATGTTGATTGGCACACATGAAAGAATACAGAGAATAATTAATTGGAGGAAGCACTGTACCCCGCAAACATTGAAAGTTAATAAGTACATCCAGGGGCCACGGAAGTGGAAATCCAGCAACTAATTCAGGATAATGCTCGCCCGGGTGATGTGATTATCTACACAGATGGTTCGGTGTTGAAAGTGTGGTATGTTGGGGAGGAAGGTGCAATACCCACAGAAGCCTGCCCCTTTATGAAGTCATGCTAGAGTAATGGGACTAATTTCATATGGAGTGGACAGATCACTGGAAGACAAAGTAGGGTAGCTCTGGATATCTAGGGAGTTCTTGGTTATATTGATGGTTCCACTCAAATTCTCACCTTCCAAAAAAAAAAAAAAAAGGAGAACAAAAGATTAGCTCACGAACCCCCACCTGTATCCATTTTCCCTAAGAAGGTGAAACGGTTATAGGAAATATATATGCATTGTAAAGTTCTCCCTTATGAACAATTTGGAACCTGAGAGCTTACAACAGACCAGGAATTTACTGACTGTTCGTGGTTACCCAGCCACTTTCCGTTCGAAATTCTTCAATGTTTTTGTTTAATAGTAATAATTAAACACATAATGAAAAGTTGGCACATCACGAGGTACTTGACAAGAAAAGGAGGTAAATTAACATAAGTTTATTTACTATAAATCCTGTGGATGAAGAAGCATTTGGTGCATCTTTAAAACATAAACAATACATCAATACACACAGCTTGGTGAATCATAATGTAAATTTTAGATCATTTAATAACACAGCTAGTCCCATGAGTGAGATAGTTTAAAGAATGTCACACTGAGCCCTTCCACAGTTCTTCTCCTTCAAATGTCTGATCATTTAATAACTTGATTATGTTGATGATACAAGAATCCATGTTTTGCTGAAATAAAATGTCTCTAACACAATAGACCTGAGTTCAATTGTACTGAAGTTCTCAGTTCTTGGTATTGTACTATGAATAATTCAGATGTTGACCATATTCATCTTAGGTTGGTGGTGGTGTGCATTGGTATGACTTAATGGATTCGATAGAACGTCCAAGAAACAAATTAGCACTTAGATATTTGCTGGAGACATTGGGTTGGCAGTTCCACTATGACATGTAATTCCGTCTTGGAGTACGTATGTTGACTCTAGGATTTAACAATGCTGGGAAAACTGACCAAATCTGGGACACAATGCTGAATTTCCTTAATCTCTTTCAGACTAATCCTTGGCATTCTTCTTCTGGATTGATCCATCTTCTATTCACCATTCTATCCTTCCATCTATTCTGAGAACACCGTCCTTCCTCACCTTTTTGAATAAACATAATGCTCCCATTCATATGTGGTCAAACTGAAGTTGTTAGTGCAGTTGACAAGAATGAAAAGATGGCTACAGGTAGAAGTTTTAGAAAGAAGAAGAATTAGGCAGTATCTATAGGTTGAGATCTACTATAGTGTCTCTCCTTTGTACTGGTTCAATCCAAACTGTTGACAGACATCTGTTATCTGGAAAGCCAGATCTTCTTTTGCTCTTGTAGTCATAGTGATCTGTATGTACTGGTATTCTCATAGAGGAGATGGTGTCAGGTCTTAGTCAGATATGACTGAGCTACCGTATAACAGTAGACGGTACTACCTGCTTTCTGTTAGCGCCGAACGTTGGGCGGCGCTTACCAAACCCGACACCTCACATTGTGCCAACGGCTTCGGGCGGAAGAGCGCAATTGGGGGGGGGGGTACAAGCCTTACCCTGGTGTGAGGAAATGCAATCTAAAGACAAAATGTCATTTCAGGGCAGACCAGGCCATAAGCCTTGGTTGGCGGCTGGTCTATGATCGAAGCTCCGACAGGCGGACAGTTAGAGCATTGCTTTGCTGATCCGGCAGCTTCTGCAGCTTGTCTTGTTCCAGATGTAGGGGTGTTACCTTTCCTCTGGAGTGGACTAGGCAGGCCGAGAGAGGAATCATGCTGCATGGGCAACACATGATCTCTATATTTTAGCCCAAGCTTTGTGCTATGGGGAGACAATAACTCCATCCCTGGTCTTAACTGGTCTCGGAATCAAAGCGAAAGGCAACTGTTACAGGTTATAAGTCCCTGTCATTTGGCGTAGACATGGGGTGCCATGCGTTGCCTCTGACGGTGGGAGACACCTACAGGTGTCACTGATCAGCTACCGCCTGCCTCAAGCTGGGCAGCCCCCCGGCCAATTGGGTGCTGATCCGCCACAGCCTGCCTGCTTCAATGGGTGCTTGGGGCTAGGACAAAATCTGGATCGCAGGCGGTAAAACCAATGCACTAGGTACAAATAAAAAGAAAAATAGAAACCTCAAGCTACGGCTTGCAACCTGAAACGTGAGAACCATGTGTCCAGGATTTTCCACTGACTTGACCAATATTGACAATGTGATAAAAACGGCTGTGATTGATGTCGAACTCAATTGTCTTAATATTGATATTGCTGGCCTGCAGGAGACTCGCCTCGCTGAGGAAGAGTCACTCAGGGAAAACAATTACACCTTTTTTTGGAAGGGTAGAGGGCAGGCAAAAGAAAGGCAACACGGTGTGGGCTTTGCAGTGAAGAATTCGCTACTGGGAATGATTGAAATTCCAGCAGGAGGAAATGAAAAACTATTATCCCTGCGCTTGGCAACCTCTTGTGGTTTTGTCACCATTATTACTGCATATGCACCGATACTCGATTCCTCTGATGATGTGAAGGATTCGATCTATGAGGAGTTAAACTCCGTGATCAATGCAGTTCCAAAATCTGACTACATTTATATGCTTGGTGATTTCAATGCTCGTGTAAGCAAGGACTCGAGTTCATGGCCAGTGTTAGTTAGTTAGTTAGTCGACAGATCATCCTTATTGCACATCGAACCATTCAGTCCATAAGTGCTCGGATCCCTACCTCAGCAAATCCCGCAGCGTGTATCGGCTAACGACGCCAGTTCTGTGTTGGTTTATCAATCTTCTTTGGCTTCCTGCGTAGTGTTCTTGTTTGGCCACCCCTCTTTTAATTTGTTGCTCTAGCAGTCTGGCCATTGTTGTAGATTCACAGTCATCACTTGGTTCTCGCAAAAGTCTTACTTCTCGTAGAGCATTCAGAATGTCAGCCTTGGTGGAATTTCGAGGTGGAGAAGGCTTGGGTGGATAAGCGTAGTGCTGTAAGGAGATGGCAAAATGCCAAGAAGAACAGAGCTGGTCATCCTAGTCCCTGCAGGCACTTAGAAAGAGAGATGCACACAAAAGTAAGCTATTTCAAGAAACTGGTCAAGGTGGTTAAAAGCGAAAAATAGGCAGAGGTGTGTCAAAAAGTAAGCACAGACAAGTCACTGATATTGTTCTGGCGACTACATAAAAGCATGAGTGGTGTAGTCAAGAATAAAAGCATTTCTGACTTCCAAGGTGCTGACTTCATCTGGCAGAGGACTGACGAGGACACGCGAAAAGCCCTCTTTGAACGCTATCTTGAGCAGAGCAACCAGACAGACATGGGAGGCCGAAATCTGGCCAAGGAGGTCACCTCAGACAGATGCAAGGCCCAGAACACTTCGGATGAAGACACAGTGACAGTGAAAGAAATCAAGGCTGTACTTCGACGATAAAAAAACTGATGGCATAAGATACGACGACATCAATAAGTGTACCGACAGTGAGCTAGAGAAACTAGCAGACATGTACAACAACAATATAGGGAGTGCTAGCATCAAGGAGGAATGGTTACACAGCTATCTGATTCCCTTGCCGAAGCCTGACAAAGACCACATAAAAATTCAGGGATATCGAATTATAACCATGCAGAATACAATAGGCAAGCTGCTGGAGAAGGTAATTGCCAGGAAGATATCAAGCCAGCTAGAGAGGCAAGGTGTTTTACCACCTACCCTGGGTGGGTACCGTCCAAAAAGAAAAACCTGGACCAATGCAGCAGTCTTTGCCCATGATGTCTATGAAGGTTTCCACTCAGGCATTGAAACCTTTGCTGCAGCGATTGATCTTGAGGACGCATACAACAGAGTACCATTGGATTTTTTAATGTTTCAGCTTCTTGAACTAAAGTAAGTCCATTCCTCCTTAGTTGGATCGCTGCAGCCCTCTTCCAACGGAAAGTAGTTTTTAGATGTGGCTGTTGGACTTCGGAACCAACAACAATATATCCTGGCCTACCACAGGGATCACCATTATCTCCGGTACTGTTCAACGCCTACACAGTGAGAATCACCAGTGAGCAGATCACTGGACCTGGCAGGACATTGTCATATGTCGTTGACGTGTTAGTGTATCGTCAGGGTAAGGATAGAGAGGAGGTTGCTGTGGAACTACAAACCGAACTCAATCGCATAAGTACTTGGTGTGATGAAGCTGGGGCAATGGTCAATCCAACAAAGGCAACAGTGACTTGGTTCTCGTTGAATAATCATATTGTCTACAATCCAACACCAACTGTAATGTTGTGTTCAGAGACGGTGGAAAGAACGCAGGCAATGAATTACCTGGGGATACGGTTTGATCAGGTGATAAGAAAGGCCAAGCGGGGTTTGGCAGCGATGCGGGTGATGGCGGCAGCAAACTGTGAGCAGCGCCATCTATGTCTTCTGTACGAGGGGCTGGTCATGTCTGTTTTGGAGTATGCAATGGCAATCCTGACTCTCAGCCATAAGCAGATAGAAAGGATGGAAAGGATACAGAATGAAGCTATGCGCATTATTCTTGGATGTACAAGAGATACAGCATGCAGGGCGATGCGCTACCTTCTTGATTTTCCAACCATTGAAGAGAGAATACAAGTTTGCAGGGCACGCGCCTACCTCAGAGTTAACGCAAACACATAACATCCACTGCATAATGAAATTAGGAAGGTGAAGGGCATGTGACGAAACGGCGCTTTATCTGTCTGTTGTCGTCGGGATCCCGCACTATTTTGGCGTTATCGGGGACTTTTCCAGTTATAAATAAACTGAGGGAAGCCGATGGGAATTTTCCGTCTAGAATCGTCTCGAAAAACCGGGATTTGACTGACCCGGGTTGCCGGGTGCTTCACCAAATTCCCGTGCCGAAAGATCTAGAATTCTAGTGCGGAGAATGAATGTTGTCCGAGAAGTTGACTTTTCTCCAGGAGCACTCACTTCTCGTGCGCATGAGTTTGCACGTTGGGGATGTGCGGCTAGAATAGTCATTCACTTTCTGACTCTCGAGGAGAGAAGACGCAGGGCGTTGTTAAGCCATTTGTACAGCGTCTATCCTCAACCAGGTTGCAGCTGACTGTTATCACATTGCGGCATGGTTGGCCAATGAACAGTTCTGATAGCTGACTGGAGTCTGGTTCAAACCATTCAGGTATTTACTTGGTTAATTAATTTAACTTTGTAATTTTCCACAAAATGCAATCGTTCTACGCTCATTAAATATGCGGTTGTCTTTGCATTGCTAATGAGAAACCGACCGATAACGTCGCTGAAAACTAGGCCGTGTGTTGCGGTTGTTTACAAGCGTGTGTAGTTAAGTTACCGGCTTGAAATGTAGCTCTGTGATATTGGCGATTTGTGTTCAACTTGTATTTACCCTGTGGGGAAAATCCTTGCATATACTATGTTGCTTAGTTACTAAGTAAATAGAGAACTTAGTGCTGAACCACAGGGAATGATGTAACTATTGTGTGATAACGTAATAGTGAATTCATTGTGTGGGACATTGGATTTCTGTGAGAAGGTAAGTCTTCATTGATGATGATGATGATATATATATATATATATATATATATATATATATATATATATATATATATATATATATATATATATATATATATATATATATATATGATGTGGCATGATGTATATATATATATTTTAGGTCATGTTATGTGATACTTCATGGACCGATACCGAACGCCGAGTGGTTCGACGCGTGATAACAAAACGTTACCATCGCGATATAAACATGCGTTCTTGGTTCTTGTCTTTACTGTCCTGTTCTTTCATGCGTGCACAAGTGCGAGTCAGTGCTGGTGTGCTAGACGTATGGAAGGACGAAAGGAGGTTGCATGAGACACGGGGACATATGGTATATGGGGGATTTAAAGCAAGTTATGAAAGTATAGTGCTGGCAGACCAGGCCAGCCATGAAGTTCGGTCTAGGCCAACGCTAAACTACTTGGAAGGGCAGAACTGGAACATAACCCTTGGAGTTTTGCTATAGGGTGGGCAGGATGTCCCACCAGCAAAACGGTGTGTGTAAATACTGGATGTGATCAGGTATTATCCCTATATCCCGAGGGATGGTACATTGATCAGTATTATGTTTAATAATGAACATGTACAATGTAAGGAACGAGTCCAAGGACTCTTCACCTTAATGTTTAGTTCTGTTAATTTTAAAACTATGATAACTGATTACTATAGCTAGTGACGTTTGCGACAACTGGTAGATGATTAGGGATAGGTGAGACATATGATCAGACTCGTCATTCTGATTACTTACTCTGTTTGACGGGCTGTTCTTGGTGGCCAGCTGACATTTACGGAAACCCATGCTTTACTACTCTCCATATAGAGATGATGCTCTAGTTAGTTGCATAACTAGGTAACATGACTGAAGGTTGAGTAGTCAGTGGTAGGATGCATGTGGACCAATGTTTGGGCCAGAATACTCTCACCGATCGCTCTTCCTTTCAGGAGTTGCCTGTTGAGGACCAGTCTAATACAATTGTTGTTTGCCTGAAACCACTTCGTGTACCACAGCGAAGGGTAGAATTCCTTACTTACCTCGCCTGACTAAAAAACAACATGCGAAAGGGTGAATCATTATGACTGAATGTTATCCGGTAATTCCAGTGCTCTGAATTGCACATGTGGGACGTGATGGTTTGTGTCGTTTTTCTGAATTAGCAGATGCTCTATTTCAGCAATGAAGGAGAGGTTCAGCAACCTGAGCATTCACGCTCAATGATCACAGACAATAGACTATTTGTGATTGATGTAGCTAGATTAACCCAGTGAGGTGTATCAAGTAGGGATAACCTCAGCTCTGGGAGCGCATCCAGTCCAAACCTATTGTGGTTCCGCCTAAACGTCGGAAACTTGAAGCAAGATTGATCTATAAACTTGTGCGGTTCCTACGACAGCTTTAGTGGCAGGTCATGATGAGACCTACACCAGCTTCCGTGTAGTAACTAATTCCAGTGTTATCAGGTCTATCGGACAACTAATTATTGTCCTAACTGAACAGTATTGCCTCCGGATGAAATACGTGCATGATTCAAATGGTGTACTTATAGAGTCTAGAAATTGAACTGTTTTCTTGTAGGACTCTAAGGAAGTATCAGCAGAACTATCTGATTACCCAACCAGGGGTAATGTTTGTACTACTACTTAGAGACCATTAGATTGGTCATTGGTTTATTACCCAACCAGGGGTACTTGTTACGACTTAGGGACCATTAGATTGGTCATTGGCTTATAACCCAACCAGGTGTCTGTGCTACGACTTATGGACCATTAGATTGGTAATTGGCTACAGACATTTAATCAAGTCAAGAGTAACTGGGGTCACCTCAAGGAGGAGGGTCTCCCAGCCAGGCTGTGTACAGAGAACTGTGTATTAACTTAGCAGTGACTCATTAGGAAGTGATGAAGTTGCAGTTCGTCCAGTTGACTGAGGTCCAGGAGTAACACTCTTGTTGTTGATCCAAGCTCTGGGGACGGAGTGGTCTCCAAGGTTCTAGTCATCTCACTGGAAGGAAGCCGGGTGAGTGGCGGACCGACTGGACGGGACATCTGCATCCAATCTACTTCTCAGCCTTATTATGAAGAAGCCATATCTCTTATTCTGTCTCTACTCTATCCTCTACTTGTGTAAATAGATTATTCTATCAGGGTGTTCATTTCAGTTCTATATTCTCAAGGATAGAATAAATGTTGTGTATGTTGACTTATGCTTTGTACAATTATTGAGTGTGGTCTCGGACGATGCTTCAGTGTTCATTGGTCTAAGGGAGTAGGTAGTTAGTGGGGGTCTAGAATCTGGAGGGGCTTGTAGACATAATTAACTAATACGAGGTCAACTGCAGAGGAAACAGTGTATCTACATGTCCAACCCCTGGGGTTAGAATACACGGGAGTGCTAGAGACACCTCGTGTGTGGTTAACTCTCACTACCCAAGGTGATCTTGTCACACTCCAGAATAGAGTGGGGGCTCGTCTGGGATTATTCCCAGATCTCTGGGTGTTATAGGAACCTCTCGTAGGGATACTGACTTCGTCCATATCCTCTACTTCAGTCTACATAAGATTCTACTACTTCTACCTATCTCATATCTGTCTGACGGACATTTGTGTTGTGGTGTTTAGTTAATACTATTAGTTAGTGATTAATTGTATTGCTTCACCCACACATACTTGAGTAACCACATCTCATAATCAACATGTCTACCCAAGAGTTAGACTTAGCCAAAGTTCAGGCAACTGGGCAGAAGTTAGGTCTGAAGGGCGATGCATTGAAATCCTATGTACACGACGTGGAAAGAAATTTTCGCCAAGAGGAAAGAGAGAGGAGGAGAGCATAAAGAGAACTTGAGGCCAGTAAAGTGACTTTAGAGGAAAAGAAGATCGCTGCTGATAGCGAGATGAAACGGCTTGAGTTGGAAGCCGACAGAGTGTCATGAAATGCCGCCTTTACATTCCAGAACAATTTTCGGTTCACTTTTGATGGGCCACATAGAGTTACAGAAAATGAAAAGAAGAACGGTTTTCTCTATTTTCAAGGCTATTCAGACTTGACATAAGCTTGCAAAGCCTGCAAGTAAACAAACCACCAGGGAAGGCTTTCTATCTGAGAAGTGTAATTTGACACCAGTCAAGCTACCCAGCCAGTCCAGCTTCAAGGGGTTATATGTCAAACTGATAATTACACAGACTGAAGGGCGGACTCAGTGGAGTGTGTAATTAAACCCCACCAGACATGAAGCAAGCAAACCAGGTTAAGAACAGAGTTGTAAACTGACAGCTGACCATGAGAACCTAATTGTTCCTTTGTCATGACACCTGATAAGCAGAGCTAGGAAATCGCCCAACCGCGATGGCTGACCTCCATCTGAAACAGACTAGAGGTGCAAGGTGTGAAATCACTGATAAGACTCAGGGGGTAATAATTGTCAAACTCACAGGTGTGAGGGCTAGTGTGCATGCAGAAAGATTTATGACTGACATGCTGGGAGATAATGTGTCTGCCCGGTAGGGATGTGTGAAACAGATCCAAGGAATCAATTAAAGCAATTCTGGGGAAATGTGAATTGTGGCATGTAAAAAAGACAGAAAGGCGCCAATGAAATGATAGTGTCTGGGGGACTCAGCATAAAATAGGCTGTTAGCTCTGGTCATGTTAGAAATGAAAAAATCTCTGAACAGGTAGGCAACCAGCTCGTTTTGTAGTCATATGTAATATTCTGATATTACTAGATTTCACTAGGACAGTTATTTCTTAGTAACTAGTCAAGTCTTTTAGATGTATGTACTGATTTTCAGTCTTTATCTAACCTAGGTTATTTCAAGAAATATCATCGTCTGTGTATACTTTTAGGTGTCTTGGTAGAGGATTGTCATTTCTTTGTACACTATTCTAGTTGCCTGTTGGTGTGTGCATTTGTTGTACAGAATATAGTCAACTGACTATTTCTTTAATTCTTTCCACAGCAGGGGCTAAGTCGGGACTGCTCTGAGTATTGTTTCTATGTCTCATATTTATGTAAACAATATTGTTACTAACTTTGCATAATGTTATTATGTTAAAGTATTGGAGAATTGATATATTTGTATTGCCGTATACATCAGTGTTGTTATACTCTAGATATGCACTCAGCAAACATTTATTTAGTCTGTAACGTATATGGAAACTATGTTTCCCAGTTTGTTGTAGATAAGGATATTACTTACCTGTTTGCATTATACAATGTAGGTAAGAATAGCCTTATATGCCATTTTGTATTCGCATATCTGAGGTTTATTTGATGTGATTTGTTATATGATAACTCACTAAGAATAAATTGGTGTTATGCTACTGTGCTCGCATTGGTACCTCGCCTATTGGTCACATTTTAGCAGAGGTGTAATGGTACAGACATTACCCACAGCTGGTATAGGATATATGGTGCTTAGCCCTTTCAGGAACTTTGGATGGAGCGGCTGTACGACACAGAATTTCTGTATTAGCGACATGGACATGGGGCTGCAGAAATGTAATCATTACAGGCGTGTGAGACAATTGAAAAGCTCGTCCCCGACTAAGACAGTAGGAGAGAGATATGGAGGGAGAAGGAGGATGGTGAACGCAGTAGAGCTGGAAGATAAACTTGGCCAGACTGGTCATTGTAGATGTGTGTGCTAGGATATGTTTTACTTAGGATTGCACTGATGTAGAACTAGATATAACACATTCTTGACTTTCTTTCAAGCTCTTACAAGGAGCACCTATGTTATAGATCTCAAGAACGAGTGACGACTAGGTAGAGCCAGGACTGACAGGCGTCAGAATACCGGCAAGCTGTTTTTTGTGTTTCTACTGGAGAGTGGGGATCTGGACCACAGATCCAGATAGTTCAAGTAACATAAGTTATGTAATGTTTCTCAGCACTATCAAGATGTTATATGATTTCATCATCATCATCTTAAAACCATCAGATGTCTATTTTTATGATTAGTAAATAAATGTTGTAGTATTGTAACTCATAGTTCTGACATTATATTTTTTTCAAATTGTGCATACGTGTTGTTGTGAACATTGGTGGGGGTTCACTTAAACACCAAGGAAGGAAGCAGTCAGGGAGAAAATCCTGTACTGGGATAGTTGTTTATTACACTTAAATTTAGACTTAAAAATCTATCCTAGCTAACCTTCTCGTTCCTATTCCTTGGCGAATATTCAGCACAGTTCATTTCAATTTTGTAACAAACCACTTGGAGCTGTATGTTGGATATTCATGGGCTTAATATATAGTTCAGCCATATAGATTTTGTCCCTAGTCAGTTCCTGACCCAAGAGTTAGACTTAGCCAAAGTTCAGGCAACTGGGCAGAAGTTAGGTCTGAAGGGCGATGCATTGAAATCCTATGTACAAGAGGTGGAAAGAAATTTTCGCCAAGAGGAAAGAGAGAGAGAGGAGGAGAGCAGAAAGAGAACTTGAGGAAGAAGATCGCTGCTGATAGCGAGATGAAACGGCTTGAGTTGGAAGCCGACAGAGAAAGACGTGACCATGAGTACCGAATGAAGCTACTTGAGGCACAAGCGCCTGCTACTGGTGTAACTGATGGAGCTGACGGAGGAGGTGTACTCCTGGCTCAGAGTCAACCAGTAGACGTGACTACCAGGCTATGAAGTGGCCTTTACAGCAGTTAGAGCCCGAGAAAGAACGGATAGATCAGTTCTTGGAGAAGTACGAAGCAATGTCGATTGCAATGGGGTTAGACAAACAGAAATGGTGTTTGAAACTCTCCCAGGGACTTCGAGGCGCCGGTTATGGAGTGTATGCACACTTGCCACCGGGGTTGCAGAATGACTACCCGGCATTGAAAGCGGCTCTCTTGAAGAGATTTAAAATCACAGCGCACTCCTACCGACGGAAGTTTAGAATATCAAAGCGAGAACCTGGTGAACTGTTTTCAGAATACAGTGTGAGGTTGAACTCATACCTTCTTAAATGGATGGCCTTGACCGGATTTAACGAGGAATATGAAAGTTTGCGTGAGTTGATGGTTGTAGATCAGATGTGAATGCAAATGTCGAAACCCTTGCGAAACTTCTTAGGTGAGAATGGGGCTGAGAGATTAGATATAGTCACCAAGTTAGCTGAAAGATACGTTGAAGTCTATGGCGAGACTGGAGACACCAGTCCAACTGATCCGAGATCGAAAGATAAGGATCAAGGTAAGTTAAGTAAGGCAACAAAGAAGACCAAAGGTTCTGTTGAACTGAGTAAACAGGTAAACTCTTTAGAGAAGACCTCTAACATCAACCAAGGTAAGAATAGCCCACCTAACTCTCCAAATAGGAAGTGGAGTGAACGGTGGTGCAAATTTTGCAAGTCCAGCACTCACAATACGAGGGAGTGCAAGAGTAAGCCTAAGGACTTTCACTTTGCTTGTCTTGCAGAGGTTAGGGATAGACCATGCAGAAAAGTAAAGTCGGTTGATGGGAATGATAAACCTAAGAGACCTCCAGTGGTTGAGAGAGTAGAAGTGAACGGGCAAAAGGTGATGTGCTTCTATGACACAGGATTGCAATTTCCTGCTGTAATTGCATCCCACCTGACAGGCCCAGAGCAACTCACCGGGGAGATGACTGAGATACAGCCAGCCAGTAAGAGTGCTGTAGCGTTACGTTGCCCGATTGCCAATGTGGAGATTCGGAGCAAGTACGTTACCGGACGCATTCAGGCGGCAGTAGTACCGGATCCTCTCTATCTCCTGATTCTTCGCCGGAAGTACGTGTTTCTGGGCGAACCAGAGCACCCTAGCATCCATAAGTCTAGGCAGGTCAGATCTACCGAGGAAGAGGGTCTAGAAAAGGTAAGTCTCCGGAAAACTCACCCGGATGTAATGAGTACTGCTCGGAGCAAGGATGCGACGGAGTGTCCTTGTTCGAAAAGGTTGTCCAACGATGTGAACCCGTTAATTCAGGGTAAGTTCAACTCTGGAAACCGGTCACAGTTAATTCAGACCGGAGCAGAGAAGCGGCAGAAGGAACGTAAGTTGGTTCCTGAGAGCATTAGAGCTAATCTGCTGCGAACGGTACATGTCAGGTCCCCAACCGGACATCTGACTGTAGGGGCAACCAGTAAGTGTCTTTCCCGTTACTATTGGTGGCCGGGAATGACAGGCGACGTGCGCAGATATATCAGGTCTTGTCCTGAGTGCCGTAAATGCACACCCGAAAAACGGATGAAGACGAAGATATCCTTCGCGGTTGGAGACCGAGTTCTAGTACTACTCCCAATCGAGGGGAACGAATGCGAAATCGGGTGGCAGAGCCCATTCCTAGTGGATAAAGTAGGGTTCCACAAGCACTATGGAGTGGCGCTCCTGGGAAAGTCTTCTACTTTCCATTCCAATCTCCTCATGTGCTATGAGGGGAAGCCCGATAATCAGTCTGCACACCCAAGGGCGCAAAGCTTCGCTGAGAGAACGGTTCGATGTTCAGGTGAGGTAGCGGAAAGCCTGTCACATCATAGGAAGTCCTATATGTATGTGCAGGTACCTTCTTCGGTTCAGCTCAGTGCTCGGGGGAACATGACCGGCCAAAAAGAACACCCGCAGTGCTAGCTACACTGAGAACCGTGGTCGGAAGAGGTGGGTTGTGTCTAAACGTACACAGACCTCTGGTTCCTCAAACCGACCGACTGCAGTCCAGCTGGGTCCTCGAAAGGGGAAGCTGGAGTTGCAGAAGTCCAGTAAACTCTGGCAGGAGCGATCGTTAAATCAGATCGAGACGGGAGCTCTTGTCCACAAGACACTGCGAGATGCCCGATCGCAGTAGCGGAGTAGACGTTGATCACCCGTGATACTGAATAGCTTGTCACCCCACAAAGGTGGTAAAAGTATCCTATGAAATATTGTCGGCTTAGACTTCTTCACCCGCCATCCGGTCTCTAAGAAAGAAGAAAGAACGATATAGACAGCTTCTGCGTAGAAGTGGAACGACGGGGTCGATCCTCTTAAAGTGGGGGACTATGTGACGAAACGGCGCTTTATCTGTCTGTTGTCGTCGAGATCCCGCACTATTTTGGCGTTATCGGGGACTTTCCCAGTTATAAATAAACTGAGGGAAGCCGATGGGAATTTTCCGTCTAGAATCGTCTCGAAACACCGGGATCTGACTGACCCGGGTTGCCGGGTGCTTCACCAAATTCCCGTGCCGAAAGATCTAGAATTCTAGTGCGGAGAATGAATGTTGTCCGAGAAGTTGACTTTTCTCCAGGAGCACTCACTTCTCGTGCACATGAGTTTGCACGTTGGGGATGTGCGGCTAGAATAGTCATTCACTTTCTGACTCTCGAGGAGAGAAGACGCAGGGCGTTGTTAAGCCATTTGTACAGCGTCTATCCTCAACCAAGTTGCAGCTGACTGTTATCACATTGCGGCATGGTTGGCCAATGAACAGTTCTGATAGCTGACTGGAGTCTGGTTCAAACCATTCAGGTATTTACTTGGTTAATTAATTTAACTTTGTAATTTTTCACAAAATGCAATCGTTCTACGCTCATTAAATATGCGGTTGTCTTTACATTGCTAATGAGAAACCGATCGATAACGTCGCTGAAAACTAGGCCGTTGTCAACAACTCAGTTGTCAGGCATCATCGGATTACTTCTCCCACACCAATACAAAAGATTGCAAGTCGTGTGCGAGGAAATAAATGGTACATTTTATTGCCGTTGGCTCTTTACAAGTACGTAACAGTCGCTATCAAAAAACACACACAAGCCACAGAATTGCCTATCACTAGTTTCCTAAAGCCTATGCTAATTTCTATCTATTCGGCTACACAAAACTCCTATCAATACTAAACGATCTGATCTCTACAAAGTCTGTCCCCGGTCTGACGTTACTCCTCGCGTCCCTACACAGCACGCGGAACGACCTTGAGGTGTCCTTCGGTTTCCTGCGTGCTGTATCACACGGCATGCTGATCGCAGCCGTGGCATGTTGAGCGGGCACTCCAATTCTCCGTGGCTACCACGAGGCGTGACGCTGTTGTGACCAGAGTGCTAACTATCTGGTCAACGCCTCCGTGTCTCATGAGAGAACTAGTTAATAGTCCCCCATTCCACCACCTACCCTGCCCTTACCTCGGGCCACCCTGTAACCTCTACTCTCCTCGAGGTTGACTACTCTTCCTGGTGGTGCTCATATCTGTTTCAGTCTTTGACACATACTCTCCCCTCCTGTGTTGCGTCATCAACTTTGACTCATTGGTTGTGACGCAAGAGGTTTCTAAAAAATTAGTGTCTCTAATTTTTGTTAAAGACTGTAGATAACCTGGCTTTGGGCACCCTAATAGACTTCTACTGACTATTATCACAATGTTGTAACACTTTACTTGGCTACTGGCAATCGCCACAACCTTGTCTGGTTGGCATGAGCCCTCTCTCAATTGCAATATTATATTTATTAGAGGTATGTCTGAACCGGACCGTTGTCTTTTAAGACCTGCCCTCAAATAGTAAATTAACTCACTACCCATACAAAGTTGACTTTCTTAGGGTCAACGCATGAATTGCTTCATGTCCCCCATATAATATTTAACAACCATTACACAAGGTGTGTGCGACAGGTTTTACCTACATCGCTTACGCGTGTAAAGTTATCTTTCACTGTTAAGTTAGTGTTTCGTTGTCTATTATGTCCCCTGATCCGAAGTTATCTCCCTTTGCTCTACAAAATGTGTATGTAATTTATATGTTTGTTTTTCTGGTTGTTTGCGTGTTTGGATGTAATTAATGATCTACTCTAACTCCTAACATGTGTATCTAACTATCATGTGTATGTATGTTAGTTTTCAAGTGTCATAATTCGGTTAAATGTGGCCACAAACAAGTGTATAACAATAATTCGTGGCCGCATTTCCTTATTATGAGACTTAAAATACTTTATCTGAGATCTAAACTAAATTACACACAACACATTTAACACAACACATTTTCACCAACGACAACAAACATCCAACGCAGACAAAAATTAAAAGTCGCGCTGGGCTGCAGAAACCAAATCCGCTGCCTGATCTCACTCTCTCTTGTATCATTTACATTCGCTCTCACTTTCACACTTCTGTCACACATCTTTTATCCTTAATTCTGTCACACATCTTTTATCCATAATTCTGTCACACATCTTTTATCCTTAATTCTGTCACACATCTTTTATCCTTAATTCTGTCACACATCTTTTATCCTTAATTCTGTCACACATCTTTTACATCATGAAGATCAATTCTCTCCCACTTATTTAAAAACCTTTGAGTGACACTGTACACGTTTGGCTCAGTTTGAGAAGGTTGAGCTTAATGACTGTGCGTAACTTGCTGCACGAGTCATGTATTTACAATATATTTACATGTAAGAGAAAGGGTTGATGGTTTGTACCCTTGGTCTTATCAATTACTATATTCTACTGAAATTATATTCTACATAGTGACATACTAATCATCGTTCTATAACTATATATTTAATGTGTTAACTACTTTAATTTATTCTGCCACATTAATCCTAAGGTCTGCTTCCATTAATTCTAATCTTTATCTAATCTAAGGGATGTAATCTAACTATTTAAATGAAATTGATGTGAGATGAGTTATGTACCTTTCTGAAATGGGTAATGTGAAAACAAATTATGTACCTTTATAAAATGGGTAAAGTGAAATATAACACAATTCTAACTAATGTTTTTAAACGCAAAAAAAAATATATGAGTGATATTCTTCATTTAAATGGTGTAAATGACGTATGTTAAATTGTCTAATCTTTTTATCCTATTCCTATGTAAACTAATGATAATAGTACATGCTAACGTTTGTTAAATGGTATGGTTCATTCGGATGGAATGAACTGAACTGAAATGAAGTTAAGTGAACTGTAACACACTAAATGGTACTATTACTATCAAAAAATTTAACCCTAGTTTATTTAATCCTAGTTTATAATTAAATGTTATTACTATTGTAATTTACTTTTAAGCTAAATAAGTGGGTAAATTAATGATCTATTCTAAACTATTAAAACAAAATGAAAACTGTTTTATTTCCTAACTCTAAATATAAATTAAAGTTACTTAATCTATATTCTAATTTATTACTATATTAAAATGTTATATTACATATCACAATAAATGTATATATACATGGTATTCATTTTACCTCAGGTTAGTTGTTGCCTTAATGTTTAACCATTGGTTTTATAGGCAAATTATATATTACACACTTGGCCTGGGTATATGAAATACATTGCACAGTCATACTTGTGTACTTTGGGTAATGCACCTGTAGATAACGTTGGTGTCGTAGACCACTATTTTCGTGTCTGTATTAATGTACTGTTCTGACACTGTTTTTCTCTGCTCAACACAATTATGCACCGGAACATGGTAACGAGCTGTTCTAGTTCATACGGTGATATTTCTTGTTATCGGAGCACAGTTCTTCTATTGATGTCTACGGACACATGATAGTTCACTGTTCTTAGTATATGATTCAGCACATGATTCAGCACATAATGTCTATGTATTTGTAACATCTATCACATAGAATATTATTATGTACTACTTTAACATGTATTAATCTACGTTCTTATGTGGAATCTCCGGTATTTCTACCTCAGATGGTCGGCTAAGGGTATCAGCCAGGATGTTGTCCTTACCCTTAATATGCTCTATACCAAACGTATAGTTTTGTAAAATCAGCGACCACCTGTATATGCGGTCATTCCGATGCACACCACTCTGTATGACCGTGATTGGGGAGTTGTCAGTCTGGACAATGAAGTGAACACCCGCTAGAAATCGATGGAGCTTCCTCACCGCATAGATGACACTTAGGGCTTCCAACTCTGATATGGAATATCTGGACTCAGCAGGTGTGATCTTACGGCTCACGTAGCAAATCGGATGGAAGATGCCATCATAAAATTGCCTAGTACTGCAGCGATGGAGATTCTGCTGGCATCTGTCCTAAGATAATAAACGAGCCTAGGATTAGGCAAGCGGAGGATTGGGACATTACTAAACAGGATTTTCAATTTTGACAATGCAGAAATTAATAATGCATCTTTAACATCTAATTTTACAGATGCTTTTAAAACATTGGAAAATACACTTGTAATTTCCGCTAAATTTGGTATGAATTTGCTATAGTAATTTACTAATCCTAAAAGGCTTCTGACCTGCTTTTTAGTGGCAGGCATGGTCAGATTCATAATTTTGGTAATAATTCTATTGTCAGTCTTAAGTTGACCTTGTGAAATGACATGACCCAAAAAGTCAATTTCTTTTAGGCCCAATTCAACTTTGCTCGGTTTGACAGTGAGTCCGAAGAGTCGCAACCTATCAAAGACATGTCTTAGTTTCAGTAAGTGTGTTGTCCAGTCATCTGTATGGACACATATATCATCTATATAAGTCACTGTATTCGTCACTCCATGCAGTAGATCTCTAGTTAATCGTACGAAAGTGGCAGGAGCGTTTCGAAGTCCGAAAGGAAGAAAACGCCACTCGTACAGTCCTAAAGGTGTAGAAAAAGCAGTAAGATGAATGGATTGAGTCTGCATAGGGACCTGCCAATATCCCTTAGTAAGATCTAATGTAGAAAAGATTTTGGAGGTGGACATGTCAAGAATAAGATCTTCGCAGGAAGGAATTGGTTCTGCGTCGATCTTAGTGACGTTGTTGAGTTTTCGATAGTCCACACACAGACGAATAGTGGAGTCATTTTTCTTAACTAAGACGATTGGAAAGGAGTACTCAGATGTAGATTTCTGGATGATCCCACTAGCTTCTAAATTAAGAATTTCCTTATTTAGACTTTCTCTATAGCTGAGTGGGATAGAGTACGGCCTGCATTTGATAGGCTTAGAGTCCGAAAGAAGGATGGAGTGTTCGATTCTGTCTGTCCTACCTGGGATGTCAGAAAATATGTCTGTGTACTCCGTCACTAATTCCACTAATTGTCGTCGTTGACTGTCTGTTAGTCCCTGTTCTATATGTATACTATCCCTTGTCGCCGTCTTGTCTACAATTGGAACAGGTAGTTCCAATCCGTCGTCGTCTACCTGATTCAGTACGGTGGTGGTGCTAAGTGTGTATTCTGTAAATTCGCTAGGTGTATGGATATCGTCGGATTTGCCAGTCTCGCTAACTAGTGTAGTTGCGTTATGTACGTCTGTCGTCTCATCACTCGGTGTGGGTGCATTTTGTTCGTCTGTCTCTAATTCTGTCTGTTGTCGTGTAAAGTAAGGTTTCAACATGTTGACATGGAATATCTTTAAGTGTCAGTTTATTGATATTTCATAGTCAACATCTGAAGTTTTACTGTACCACTTTGAATGGCCCTTGCCATGAGGTCATAATACATTTCGTTTGTCTGGAAGTAACAAAAATATGTCTTGATCTAGTTCAAGATCATTAGCTCTTGCAACCCTGTTTGCCACCCTCTCAAATGGCTTAGAAGCCAGTGTAGAAGGTTGTACTTCAGCTGTAGGATGTTTACCCTTACGTACTACTTGTTGACAGACATTACAAGAACGACAAAATAATTTTATATCATTGCAAAAACCTGGCCAATAAAAATGAGCCTGAATTCTGGCCCTGGTTTTATCATATGCAAGGTGACCAGCAAACGGTGATTCATGTGCAATCTTTAGCACGGTTAAGCGGTGTTGTTCAGGTAACACCGTTTGCTGAATCTCATGGTTATCAGTTGTATAATATCTAGTAAGAATGTCATTGTTACGTCTAAAGAACCATGATGCGTTTTTGGTCACTTTGGTTCTTTCTTTCAACAATTTTAAATATGGAGACACACTAGGGTCAGCTTTCTGCTGTTCTATGAATTTCTGTTTGTTGGTATCATCTGTGCTGGTTGGAGAAAGCACCAGTAGTCTCTCATCTTGTAGTGTGTCTTGATGTTTCATAGTGTCTGCTGTGGTTGTTGCATTAGCTGCATTTAATTTTTTCCATGCAGCTATTTCATCGCTAGTACATTGTTTCAATTGGGGTAAGCAACCCAATATTAAATCCGTACAAGGGTTGTCAAGTATTGCACAAATAAAGGTACCCGAAAGGAAAGGAGTGTTAATACGGGCTTTGGCCAAAGGGTAAATTTCAATGTTACCCGAAAAGGTTCGGCACTTGACAGAATTACCTGTATAGTCATTTGGACTCACCAGTTCCTTTCTAAGACCAATAAGGGTGCTGCCGCTGTCCAGCAAATATTGGCATGGTCTATCGTTGACCATTGCATTGTGGAACACCAAGTTGCCTCTGGAGGCTAATGCTGCATTCACACTCTCAGATGAGAATGGTACTGTATGTCCACATTCTAATTTTCCGTCTGCATGAAATTGGTGACATCGTTCACAACTGTCAAAGCTTAACATATCGTTCACACAACACACATCTTCAGCTTGGTTAACAGGCAAGTCATTTTCAACCTCACACTCAGTCTCACTACCACTATCAGAAGATGTATCAATCAAAATGGCATTGTTGGCTTTCATACGTTGGCGTCCCAGGCACTTATTTGAATAATGGCCATAGCTGGAACAAAAGAAGCATTTGACTGCACGCCTGTATGCAGATCTTTTGTTTTGTTGCTTCTTAATCATATTTTCAAGATGCGCCGGATAGTTTGGCGATTTGTCACACATAGAATAAGTGTCATGCAAAAGTTGACAATAAATACATTTTGAAACTTTTCTATCTCTCTTGTCGTTTTTCTGAAAGGGTTTTCTGTTACTCTGATAGTTTTTTGGTTGGTCTTTCACAAAGGAAACTATTTCAGAGTCATTTGAAGTCTTAAAAATATCTCTATTAGAAGAAAAATATGCCGACCCTTTCTTTTCAAACTGTTCTATGTTCTTAATGTCTGACTGCTGCAGAAATTTAGCAAAAGGAGATGGTATAGTGGATATAACTTTATCCATGGCTATTAAATTTTTTAATCTATCAAAGTCTTTTCCTATGTTAGCTGCTTTAAGCCACCTATTTAGTACACTCTGAACATTTGAGACGTAATCAATGAAAGTCTCACTAGGTTTAGGCTTCAAATTTGAAAACTGATTCTGATACCCAGGGGCATCAAGTAAAAAGTGTTGCATTATCCTATCATGGATGTACTGATAGTTAGATCTAAGATCTGTTGGTATAGATTCTATTACTTTAAGGGGCTCACCACTCAGATTCTTCATATAAATAGGAGCCCACATGTCTATTGGAACTTGGTGGTATTTAAATTGATACTCGACATTCTCTGTCCAGGCTGATATGGAATCATCTTTACAGTATGGTTTGATAATATTTTTGTATTTGTTGAACTTGTTTTCTTCTTGTTGACTTCTTAGTTTAGTAGCAGAGATTTCTGAGTCTACATCCATCCCTTTCATCTTTAACTGTGTTTCTGATTCTACTTGTATTTGTTTTTCCTTCACTCTTGCCATTTCATCTATTTCTTTTTGCTTTAGATCTAATTCCCTTTGTTTAATTTCTCTCTCTTGATCTAACTGCTTCTGTTTTAATTCCTTATCCTGTTGTAACTGTTGTTGTTTAACCTCTAATTCTTTTTGCTTAATCTGTTTGTCATCTTCTAGCTGTTTTTGTTTTGTTATCTCAGCTAGTTCTGCAATCTCCTTTTGGTGTTGTCTCTCTTGAGCGCGTTCCTCTCTCTCAGCATCTTTTGCTTCTTTAAATTTCTGATCTGCATATTGTTGTAGTTCTTTTCCTGTGTATTCTAATTGCTTACCAGCTTTTATGAAGTCCTCTAATGTTGCCATGTTGTTGGGTGGTTAGATGGTTTTGACAGGCACTCAAAGTTTTTCAATCACTTATTTATATTTGATCTGTCTTGTTTCTCTTAGACAGGGCTTATTTATCTTAGATAAGTTCTGTTTCTTAACTGAGCACTATAAATTGTACTCTTTGTTTGTACCCTGAAAAAAACTTTTTCTCCTGAAACAACAGAGCACAAAAATATGCCAACGCGTCACAAGCTGCAAAATAGATGCACTATTAATCACATTGCATGCCAAAAATATTGATTGTACTCAACTTAATGTTCCCGAGAATCAGGGAACAGCAATCCGGCAACACAGGTCACCTTGTTTCACACTCTGGCATAGACACAAGTTTTCTACTCAGGTCACCTCGTTTGTCACCTTGGCATACACACACGTTTTCTAATCAGCTGTTATTCACCATGTTTTACAGAGCAGCAACAATTAGCATGTTGCTAACGATATATCATATTTTCAACAAATTAGAACAATGACAATGACATGCCCACGAACAAACAGAATACAGTTAAATTAAAGTGAGCTGAAGCAAGCGGGGAAGGATGTACAAAAGGCTGCCAGGCAGTGTGCGAATGACTATTGGATCAAGTTATGTGAGTCCATTCAAATCGCACGTGATAAGGGAAACATCAGAAGCATGTATGAAGGGATAAAGAAAGCCTGTGGTCCAATGATCAAAAGAAGTGCACCGCTGAAAACCTTGACTGGAGATATCATCACTGATAAGAAACAGCAGATGGATAGATGGGCCGAGCACTATTTAGAGCTTTACTCAAGAGAGACCAAGCTGGCGGATGATGCCCTCAACACCATAGAGGCCCTGCCAACTCTTGACCACCTGGACACACTTCCCACTATAACAGAAGTTAAGTGTGCTATAAATGAGCTTGCATCTGGCAAGGCTCCAGGTAAGGATGGGATTCCAATAGAGGTGATCAGGAGTGGGCAAGACACCCTCGCTCTACAGATCCACCAGCTAATAGAGCTATGCTGGCGAGAAGGACAAGTCACACAGGATTTCAAAGATTCAAACATCATGACGCTGTACAAGAACAAGGGAGATCGGAGCGACTGTAACAACTATAGGGGTATCTCACTTCTGTGTATTGTTGGGAAAGTATTTGCCAGAATTGTCCTGCGCAGACTTCAAGTCCTGGGAGATCAAGTCTACCCCGAATCACAGTGCGGCTTCCGTCAGAACCTGTCTACCATTGATATGATATTCTCATTACGACAGATGCAAGAAAAATGCCGGGAACAAAATCAGCCACTGTTTATTGCCTTCATCGACCTCACAAAGGCATTCGATTTGGTCAGTCGTGAGGGTCTGTTCAAAGCACTAAAGAAGATTGGCTGTCCACCAACTCTTCTTTCCATTGTGGAATCGTTCCACACAGGCATGAAGGGTATAATCAAGTTTGATGGCTCAACTTCAGAAGAGTTTGAAATAAAGAGTGGAGTTAAGCAAGGTTGTGTACTAGCCCCCCGCCCTCTTTGGGATATACTTTTCACTTCTACTGAAATATGCCTTTCGTGATCAGGATGACGGTATTTACATTCACTCACGCTCAGATGGTGGCCTCTATAATGCTCAGAGATTGAAGGCCAAGACCAAGATTAGCAGGGTACTAATCAGAGAGTTGCTTTTTGCGGATGATGCTGCGATTACGACCCACCCTGAGGAAGAATTACAACATCTACTATCTGCATTCTCCAATGCTTTTTCTGAATTTGGTTTAACAATTAACAAAAAGAAGACACAGATTATGTCACAAGGTGCACATGGTGTACCATCAATCTTTATTGACGACGCCGAACTGGAGATAGTAGACCATTTTACATATCTAGGATCAGAGATAAATAGCAAATTATCCCTCGATCAGGAAATCAACATCAGGATTGGCAAGGCAGCAACAACAATGAACATGTTAGCAAAAAGAGTCTGGGAGAACAGAAAGCTTACTGCCAAAACAAAAGTCCTCGTCTACCAAGCCTGTGTCCTTAGTACTCTTCTTTATGGCAGTGAAACCTGGACAACTTACTCACGCCAAGAGAAACGTTTAAACAGCTTTCATATGCGGTGTCTGCGAAGAATACTTGGTTTTAAGTGGCAAGACAAAATCACAAATACTGAAGTATTGGAAAGATCAGGTTGTGTGACGGTGTATTCCATGCTCAGTCTTCGTAGACTTAGATGGATAGGACACGTTAGGAGGATGGATGATGGTAAAATACCAAAGGACATCTTTTTTGGTGAATTGCAGATGGGTAAGAGATCTCAGGGTCGGCCTCTACTACGATACAAAGATGTGTGTAAGCGGGACATGATTGATACAGGCATTGATAATGCACAATGGGAGCACGTCGCTCTGAACGTGTTGCATGGAGGGCAACTATCAGAAATGGAATAAAGACAAAGGAGAAAATGATTGCAGATAAAGCACACACAGAGCGTGAGAGACGCAAGATGGTGCTAAATGGTGGAAATGACCATGTTTTCACATGCACCTACTGTGGGCAAACATTTGCAGCAAGAATTGGCCTTACCAGCCACACTCGCCACCGCCATGGATCGTAGTTATTGCTATATGACAGTTATTAAGCCTTTTTGAAGCACAATGTACCAAACTATCGTCTGTCAAGATAGAAAGGTGCCAATGTAACAAATAACACTAGTAGACACATGCTCGATGTGGACGGAAGCTGTGCCGATGCCTTTGAGTGATTCCAAGCATGTAGCAGAAGCTCTACTTGGAATATTTACAAGATTAAGATTTCCAATCCGGATCCTGACTGACAACGGATCATAGTTCAAAGGGAAGTTGATGGAGGAAGTGTTTAGAATGTTCCAATCTAGGCAGATATGTACTTCTCCATACCAACCTGCTTCAAACGGAGCTGTGGAAAGATTTAATGGGACCCTAATAACCATCTTGAAGAAACTAGCTCAAGAAAAACCAGAGGCGTGGGATACATACATTCTGGCAGCACTTTTTGCGTACCGCGAAATACCACACAAATCTACGGGAATTGCACCAGCAACATTGTTGTTCGGTCGGCCGATCAAGGGACCATTAGAAGCTTTACTTCGTACATGGACTGATGATTCAGTTGATGAAACTGTTGTGACTGCATCCGCACATGTGGAAGAGTTAAAACAACGACTTCAACTTGGTTGGAAATTAGCCGCAAGCAATCTACGACAAGCACGGCATAGAATGGCCCAAAATTTCAACAAGAAAGAGAAAGATAGAGAGTTAGTGGTGGGAGAAAAAGTACTATTACTTCTTCCCACAAGTCAAAACGAGTTGCAGATCGGTTGGAAAGGACCTTATGTAGTAAAGGAGAAAATTTCCAGAACAAACTACAAGATCGCTATAAAGGGGAAAGAGAAAATCTTTCATCTCAACCTGTTACGAAAGTACAACGAGAGACCCACCACCGAGACAGCACATTTGATAGCAATGGCCGTAGCAACAGAAGTTGAACATGGAAACTCAATGGGAGTGGAGTATCCACTGCAATTCAACGAGACTTATCGAGATGTGGACATTAGTTCAACATTAACGACGGATCAGCAGCAGCAGATTCGAGAGTGCTTAGAAAATTATGCAGAGATACTAACAGACAAGCCAGGATTAACAAATCTTGAAGAATTCGAAATGAAGTTGAAGGATACAACACCTGCGCGAGTCAAAATCTACCCTGTTCCATACGCCAAAGCCAAATCTCTCATAGTTGAAATTCAACAATTGCTTTCAGCTGGGATAATATCACCTTCTGAATCACCTTACAATGCAAGTGTAGTTTTATTGAGGAAACCCAGTGGTGAACATAGATTATGCATTGATTATCGGCAGCTGAATGCGGTAACAGAGTTCCAACCGGAACCACTGCCCGATCAAAATCAACTTTTCACCAGCCTCAACAGAGCAAAATACTTCACAAAGATAGACCTCAGCGAAGGATATTATCAAATCCCAGTGAAAAAGGAAGTTAGACCGGTGTTAGCCTTCAGCACGCCTGATGGACACTATGAATTTAACGTTCTGCCTTTCGGATTAAGCAATGCGCCTAGTGTCTTCACTCGCATGATGAGAAAACTTTTAGGACCATTGGAGAATCCACGTCTTATCAACTTCATGGATGACATCCTGATTGCTACAGAAGCATTCGAGGAACATCTTGAGACATTGAAGATACTATTCAACCGCCTGAAAGAAGTGGGGTTGACCGCAAGACCAAAGAAGTGCCAGATTGGGTTCAGGCAATTAGATTTTTTGGGACACACATTATCTCACGGCAAAATGCAACCTCATGATGGTAATGTGGAGAAACTAAGAAATGTACCACGACCCAGAACCAAAAAGGATGTTCGATCTTTTGTATCTCTCTGTGGATTTTACCAAAGATACATCGCGAACTTCAATTCCCTCGCATCTCCGTTGACAAATCTCACACGGAAAGGGGAACCAGAGAATGTTGTTTGGTCTGCTGACTGCGAGAAAGCTTACGCGGAGTTAAAGAAAGCTTTAACAGCAAAACCAGTTCTTCATCTACCAGATCTAACGCGTCCGTGGATACTTAGGACGGATGCAAGCAACATAGGAATTGGTGCCATCTTATTACAAGGAATGGATGAGGATAAATACATGCTCTTTCCAGTTGCCTATGCCAGTAGAAAATTGAATTCAGCCGAACGCAATTATTCTACCATTGAAAAAGAATGTTTAGCTTTAGTATGGGCGGTAGAGAAGTTTCAGGCGTACCTGTATGGGAAACACTTCACAATACAGTGCGATCATCAATCTCTCATGTTCCTGGCAGCATCCAGAAACTTAAACGCTCGACTACTGAGATGGTCGTTACTCCTACAACCGTATTCATTTCAAGTAGAATATGTTCCAGGAAGGATGAATGTAGGAGCAGACTTTCTCAGCAGACATCCAATTGAAGATTCTGTACAAGAATCAGAGGAGGAAAGAAAGAATGGGACAAGAAAGGATTAGAGGAAATATCAGCTCGTTACGCTTGCTCGAAGCTACAGTTGTTAAAACGAACAACAGTCTGAGAGAGGAGCCATGTGGTATACTGACTCACAAGCCGTTACTAGCTGTCAAGATCTCCTCAAATTAAAACCTGGGGGATATTGGAAAATCGACACCGCCCCGGATTGGAAAACACACACTTCAGGAATCAAGAGCGGATATGGGGTAAAACTTCAACACGGAGAAAGATGAGAATAAACAGCTACAATCGATTTCCGGCCTCATTTGCAACAACAAAACAGTGACTGGTCACAAACCAAGATGTGCATGCAGAATGGTAGCTTTTAACTCGCCACGACTAAGTGAGAAAATTGTCTAAAGAGAAGAAGGACCATACATGCAGCAGCCAGTATTTGGAAACCAAATCTATGATCTTACTTCTTGGTGATGTCAAATGTTGACACGTATTGTGAAGCTGTCGTGTTTTGATGAGGTAGTGGTCTTATGCATGTCAATCCAGACCTGACTTGGTGAAGTTTGAATGCAGCACCTGTTGAGTGAGCACATGGTTGAGTGATGCCCTTGATAGAGTAGCGCGGAACCTTATCTACCTGCAACCATTCCATTTGTCTCATAGGAGAGGTAATATTTATTTAAATAAGTACCGGCCAAGACAAAGGAAAACAAGAGCCAACTTATGTTCTACTACGCCCAGGAACAATAATAATACAATTGATGATTGCCAGAGTGATTCCCAAAGCTGGAAGTGGAGAATCCTGATTGCAGACAGTTCTTTTTTTCAGATCCTCCAGGCCAGTAAAAGATTAGCATTACATGCCACTGCGAAAAATCTAAACTGTTAATATCTACCTATCATGGGTACATCAAGTCTGTAATATTTAATGTATATGTATATGTCCTTATTTTATGACAGAAAATTGTAATTTTGAATGCAATTTACAAAATCCATATTTGTGTTTATTAAATAATAAAAACTAAGGTTATGTCATGTATTGATTGTATTTTACTTGTCATAGTCAAATTGTTTTAAATTACCCTAGATAGAATTAATTAGTTGGTAGAGGAGAGGTAAGAAACCACTTAAGGAATAAATTGGGTATTTTTATAAAAGGGAGTACAACCTTTTCAGTATTTCATAAAGGTATTCCTTGGTTATCTAAAACTCTATTTCTGGTCTCAACAACTGAGTCAGTACAACTAAATTAATTAAACGGGCAGGATCACATTGGGAAAAATGATTTATCATCTTTTATCTCTGTGGGGTTGAGCCATCAATCACACCCGTATCCGACAGTGTTGTAGAATAATGATCAGAATTGTTTTCTCTTAATGTGACCAAAATATGACGATTGCCTCTTCCTGATGTTTGATTGGTGCATTTGTCCAATGAGTTGGTTTGCTTTATGGCTTCCATTTTCGATCTCATCTTCTGATTTGATAATGTATGATGTGACAATGAGTAACATCAAGAAATGAACTGAAAATAGGATGTTTACACTGAGTGCTGGAGATGCATTGAAGTCAACCTCTATTTCAAAGATGGCAACTTATCTGAACAACATATAAATATTTCATCGCTGAAATTGTTAACATGTTAAAAGCAAGAACTCAACTGCATCGTACCACGTTTTTAACCCATCTGGTTCCGTTTCTATCTGCAGAATGACAAGCACCCTGCCTAGAACATTTCACAAAGCACAAACTCCGTAGTGCCAGCGATGACCCGAGTTCTCCGGAAACAGCACTCATGATCTGAACAATAGTTCAGAAATGAACCCATGACCTTCAGAGTGCGAGGCAGACAATTTGACTACTTGGCCATGGAGACTCCAAAATGTGCTAACAAGATGATGAGAACACTGTCACATTAGTTAAAAGAGGAATTGAATATCCCTGTTTGTATTTGTTCCTTTAGTTCGTCCACTGTATAATGTGTATTTAATTTATATGAGAAATAAAAAACAAAAAAAAACATTGCTAGAATTTAAAACCAGTTCCATCCATCCATCATGTGCCATGCCGGTAAGCGTGGGCGGTCATGTTCTGCCATCTCACCCGATCACCAGAGTCGTGGATCAGCTCCGTGTTTCTGTCTCGACTATGCCATATGGCCAAGCCATCCAGGTACTTGCTTCTAGGTCTTCCCCTTGGTCTGTTCCCCTCGATCTTACCAGTTGTCACCAAATTCTCCAATCCATTTCTTCTCATAACATGTCCAAAAAATTTTGACTGTCTACGTCTAATTTCTCTAATCAATTTACGATCTTCATTTGTTTCTTGAAGGACTTGTTCATTGGTCTTTCTGGCTGTCCATGGTATTCTTTGCATTTTCCTCAGAAACCACATCTCTACAGCCATCAGATGTTTTTCAGCCTGACTGCTCATTGTCCACGCTTCACATCCATACAAAAGTACAGGCTCAATGTAGCATCTCAACACTCTCTTTCTCGTTTCAATTGACATCTTTTTATTGGTCAATATGTTTTTCATCTTGCTAAAGGCTACTTTTGCCATGGCGATTCTTGTTCTAATCTCTTCAAGGCATCTCCCATCAGATGTTATTACTGTTCCGAGATAATTGTACCTGCTCACTTGTTGAAGAATATTCCCATTTACTTGTATATTACATTGTGGTATTTCGTCCTTCCTAGTGACGACCATAATCTGTGTCTTTTTACAATTTAATTCTAACCCTAGTTGTTCACTGTGTGTCACAATCGCATCTACTAAATTTTGCAGGTCCTGTTCATTGTCTGCAATCAAGACTGTATCATCTGCATATCTAATGTTATTGATGCATCGTCCCCCAATGTTGATTCCTTCCATATCTTCAATATTTCTGAAAATACTTTCACTGTACAGGGAAAACAGATCTGGAGACATTACACATCCCTGTCTCACACCCCTTTTAATAGGCTGATATTGGCTTACTTCATTATCAACTCTTATGGCAGCTTGTTGTTTCCAATATATGTTTTTTACAAGTCTAAGATCTTTTCCATCAATTTGTAGATCTTCAAGCATCCTTATCATGTTGACATGTCTCACTTTATCAAAAGCCTTTGTGTAGTCAATAAAGCAAAGGTGTAGATCTTTGTTTACTTCTATAGAACTTCTATAAAACCAGTTGCTAGTCCTAATTCACTAGCCGTGTTTTCAAAACATGACAGTCACCATAAAAAGTTCACATGAAAAACTTCCAGTTCATTGTCACATTTAAGGTGTCTTAATGTCCTGTGCCCACTATTGTCTCAGCCACTATACCCAGAAAAGACACTTTCCATGACTGCTCCTTGTAAATCATTGCAATGTTTAATGTGACCAAAGTACTTCAGTTTCCAAGACATATTATTTATGAACCAGTTTTCTTTCACACTCAAGTCTGTTATAATATCTGCTGTGTACATGTTACAAGCACAAGAATGAACCAAACACAACATATTAGCAACAACTTATTTGTCTACAGAAACTCCTGTCTGTCTTGTTCCTCTTTTGAGGCAAAGTGCATAACACCTTTTTATGCACCTCAGATGTTAGTGTGTCTGATTGCCGCTATTATCTCAGGTTTACCTTTTCTAGATTGATTCCATCCAAGGTAACGGGCACTATCTATCTGCAGGTATGCTTTTATTTCCTAACAATCTTGCCAGGGCAGTGGCCTTACAGCCCACTCTTTGCATTTCCAACATTTTCAAACGTGCACATAGGATCTCATGTTTTTGTTTTCCTTACCCGAGATAGCTAGGTATTAGGTCTCACCACCCAAGAAATCAGGGGGTTATATCTGTCTGTGATACATCATTAGAAACCATTGGTTCTAGTAAAAATGCCCCGCCCTATACTGGTATTCAAACGTAATGACTTCTGAGCCCGAGACAGACACTAACCTCTCGGCCACACCCTCCCCAGACTATATGCACCAGTACATATTTCATTTGGTATCAAGGTCACATAAACAATCTGTGGACATTGTCTACGACTTAGTACATGACTGCCATCCAGCGCATTAGTATTGTTCTAGGAGTGACAAAGTTCTACAAGATGTGTGCTAAAACATGTTCCTTCAATGAGGTGTTGTTCTAGGAGTGACAAAGTAGATGTGTGCTAAAACATGTTCCTTCAATGAGGTGTTGTTCTAGGAGTGACAAAGTTCTACAAGATGTGTGCTAAAACATGTTCCTTCACTGAGGTGTTGTTCTAGGAGTGACAAAGTTCTACAAGATGTGTGCTAAAACATGTTCCTTCAATGAGGTGTTGTTCTAGGAGTGACAAAGTTCTACAAGATGTGTGCTAAAACATGTTCCTTCACTGAGGTGTTGTTCTAGGAGTGACAAAGTAGATGTGTGCTAAAACATGTTCCTTCAATGAGGTGTTGTTCTAGGAGTGACAAAGTTCTACAAGATGTGTGCTAAAACATGTTCCTTCACTGAGGTGTTGTTCTAGGAGTGACAAAGTTCTACAAGATGTGTGCTAAAACATGTTCCTTCAATGAGGTGTTGTTCTAGGAGTGACAAAGTAGATGTGTGCTAAAACATGTTCCTTCAATGAGGTGTTGTTCTAGGAGTGACAAAGTTCTACAAGATGTGTGTTAAAACATGTTCCTTCAATTAGGTGTTGTTCTAGGATTGACAAAGTTCTACAAGATGTGTGCTAAAACATGTTCCTTCAATGAGGTGTTGTTCTAGGAGTGACAAAGTTCTACAAGATGTGTGCTAAAACATGTTCCTTCACTGAGGTGTTGTTCTAGGAGTGACAAAGTAGATGTGTGCTAAAACATGTTCCTTCAATGAGGTGTTGTTCTAGGAGTGACAAAGTTCTACAAGATGTGTGTTAAAACATGTTCCTTCAATGAGGTGTTGTTCTAGGATTGACAAAGTTCTACAAGATGTGTGCTAAAACATGTTCCTTCAATGAGGTGTTGTTCTAGTGTAACAGTGTGAAGGACTACAAAGACTGTTGCCTTCATAGAAATAATGTTTATTTATGTTGGATGACAAGTTCTATCAACATGGCCTCCTTCCAGTTCCAGGCCCTGATCTTGACTGCCCCGTAACAACCCACTACGTCACGCTTGAGCATCTCTCCTCCCTTTCCACCCCGATGCTCAATCGTGCTGTACCCGTTTCCCACCCAAATACTACCAATACCCCTACTTCTGTTACACCTCCCCATGTTTATTAAAGAAATTTTCTTATAAAGGAAAAAATCTTTACTCCTAATCCCTTTACTCTATTCCCTCTTTTTCCTTACCTCTCACAGTTCCTCTAATCTTCCCCCAAACCAACTCCAACTTAAGTAAATATTCTATTTCTTTAACTCTTTCCCCTGCTATATATCAACCCACTTCTTCTTCGTTTCTGGCTCTTCAAAAACATAACGTATTTACATAACATTTAACCCTCAACTTTATACAATACATCATAATACAATCTTCTTGAACACTTCTTCTCCACTTCATAAGCAATCCGCTTAAAATTTCAAACGCGGTACTCTTCTAACACCAACTCCCCCCTGTCTTCACCAATTCTCCACTCAACATGAGAACACTCACACATGATAGAAAGACAAAGAATCGGTGGCCACCGGAATTTAAAAGAAGCAGTAGAACTCTTCCACACACAAAAAAAAAACCACAGTCAGCTAAATCACACACCTTTACCCCCCTATGTTATCTGAGACTTTATGTAATAAAGTCTAAAATAACTATATCTTCTCCAGTACCACTTATTATGGTATCATTTTACGCTGCTATCTACGGCATCAAATACCAACCATCAAAAAATATTATCTATTCCCAAGTGTCTATATTTTACAGACACTACCAATTTTATAGTTCTGAACCTTACCTCAACTTTAAATTGTAATGTTAACCACAAAACACATCCCGAGGACACAATTAAAAAGGATCACCTCACATAATATACCTTAGTCAAAAATTCTCTCTTAATGTCCATATCTACTAAAACCTCCACTTGTCAATTTATGCCGTTATCAACAGCAAGCATATACTGCTCCTAACTCATGTCTGTGACTGTAGTCCGTATATTACGGATCTTCAAAAACCCGATGTCATTATGTCTCCACTATGTTCATTTCTCACATTTACAACCTTTACTATTGTACTGCTATCCACAGTGTCTAATCAAACATGGATTCAATTCATGTTTGTCTGGGGTAATCTTCTTATTCTACAAACCAGCCATCCCGTGTCTCCTATAAATGTATATCATGGCTCTTCTGACCCCATGGAAACTATATTGAAAACTTTTCCCTCATTTACTCCACTGCTATATTCATTAATCTTTTCTTCCCCCATATGGCTTCCAATCCATATATTTCCAATCAATGCTCAGTTCAGTGTAACTCTAAAATTTCCCTTAACCCTCCATATACCGGGGATATGTTTCCACTACTTCATAACCATATCAACCTCATTATGCTGATTATCACAGCAATATAATTTACCCATGAACACATTATTCACCAGGACGATGTGTCTCTCTACTAGTCCACAGTAGTTTATTACTATTTTCAGAACGAAGGGTCTTAATTAAGCCCCATGTATTGTCTTTATTCTAGACAAACCCATGTAAATTAAACATAACTTAATTACTACTATTTAACATACAAAACAGAGAAATAAAATCACAACAGGATATCATACCCCCCCCCCCCCCCCAAGTTTTTATAACATCATTTATGTTTCCCCTCATATCAATTAAAAGTATTAACTCATTCAAAGAAAAACATATATTAAAATAATACAACATACATCCTAATCTATTGTTACCTAACACCACTGGTCTCTTTTATGGACCAATAGTTTTTACTCAAAATACTAGGAACACAATAATCCTATTCTAAATCAATTTACAAAATAATAACAATCATTTTACAAGACCAAATCAAGCAAAAAAACATATTATATATGAGGTATTGAAACTCCAATTCAATAAAAACCAATGTCTTCTCTCTAAAGAGAAGGTTTTTAAAACAAATAATTCGTTTCATATTATTTACGTACAGTGGCCCATCCACATTGGCCTCCTATACGAACTACTGTAACCCATATCTATTCATACAAGTCATTCCACTATTTTTATAACCGAGAAAACAAAACACTTCCCTGCCTCGTATGTATATCTGTTATCTACAGACCATCATAACGCAGAACAATACTTGTTCCCCTCAACCAAAATCACTACTCAACAAATGACTATCTCTTTTTCTGTAAGTCGAACGTTGATTATCTCCCCTCACAACTTCTCATCTAAAACAACATAACTCTTAACATATCCCAATATTTGGAATATAAATCTAACTAAGCACTGTAAACTACAGGTCAACTCACTTGTTCCATTACTAATGTGACTACTATTCCAATGTCAACTCAACGTACCAGCCACCATCCACTTATCAATTAACCTGTGGCTCGGCCTGCTAATTATTTCCCTTGGACTTGTACCAACCATCACTACAACTTCTTAATCATTACCGTTAACGACGGCATCTCTACTCTACTACTACCAGCAAAAATTGTGTCTATTTACTATAGACCTCTCACCAATACATCTACCTACTGTACCACTTACTAACTCAACTTTTAAGTTTCTCGTCTATTCGACGCAACTAAGTAACGTCTCATTACTTTCCAACCTCTCACCACGACTACTCTAAGCTATCCTCAAGTCTCTCCTAACACTCTTGCATCGCCACGACAATCAAACTGGTCAGCCTTATCGAAACACGTTCTTCACTATTCATTTTTCTAACCTTGTTTACCTCCGTATCTTTCACTCTTCTTCCTATTTATCGGGATCCTTTCAGAACAGCAACGCACGCCACTTATAACTGACAGCAAATCTCACTTTTCTCAGTATCAGGCATTCCTGCTTCGACATGTCCCTGTCAACAATACTTAAACATGTTTTATGAAACGTCATTCAGAATGTTAACTCTCTTTTCGTCAACCTGTCATACCACTTCCATAACTTCTGTCCAAGATTACACATTCCAAACAAAAGACATCAGACCTTTCTAATCACCTAGTTTAACAATTTAGCACAAGCAAAACAGAGACAACGACTACAACCAAAGAAGAACAAACAAAACGAACATTTCTCAAACAAGTAAAGAGTCTCGAGTGCCTAGGAAGTACAATATCATCAAATGTCAAACCAGAAGATGACATTGACAACAGGTGTAATAAGGCCATTCAACTCTCTGGACCATCGGACAACCATGTATCAACGACTATCAAGCCTAAGCGTGTCGATTACTTCCACCCACATTGACATTTGACGACGTTTCAAAAGCTCACTTCTGCTTCACTCAGTGCGACGAACACATTTGTCTACAGTTATACTCACGTATAAACAACGCACAACCAGACGAATTACTCCACAAAACATTCAGAATTCACTGCTTACTTATTTCTACTTTTCTCAATCATTCACTCCTTTACGAAGGTCGGAATCTATCTACTATTTCTTTTACACACTAACTATCACTATCAACGATTTCTCAAAACAAACCTTATTTCGCTGAGTCACTAACCTCGTAACTAACATTCTATACTTCTCCACACAACAACTTTCTCAGATTTAATCAGCTTTTCTTTCTCCACAAGCATGACGTAACTCGTATTCTTCAAGCATCCATTTTTACAGTCTTTTACTCTTAATATTCTCGCGTTTAACTGGCTATTTTACTCACAGGATACTCAATCTATATCTCCTCATCAGACACTCTCGGTTGTTGCTGTCAACAATATAATACTTACTTCTTAAACCACCAAGCGAAACTATCTCAGACATCACGTCATAGCTCTGAGTCGAACCATTTCTAGTACGAATAATTCATACTTAGTTTACCTCTCACTTTACTAACTCTGTGCTGAACCTACTCTATTTCAATCACACCATTTATACATCAGTCAACGTGACCAACTCTCTGTATCTATCCATTCCGGACAAAGGAGTATTTTTACCTTGTTTACTCTCCCTACATCGCAACTAAACAGAAGATATCCTGTATTACGTAACCACGTAGAATATCATTCGCCATAACTCTGTATACGAATTTTCCCGATTTTGTTCTAGATTCATCACATATCACCTACTCTCTCCTTACTACAAGCAAGACAATACACTTAAGTATTCATGAACACCATCTCTTCTCTCCACGTAACTCTCAGCACCGCGTAACCACGCTTAAAATTTCAGCCCAGAATCTACATCTCTTCAGACCAATCTCTAGTTATATATCTGCACCAATCAATCTATTACTCCTCACCTTATTTACACGACTCTACTCTCATTCTTCTAATACTCGACTACCAACTACCTGCCGGTTATATATCATCTGTTGTGATTTTCCTCCACCTTCTACTGTATCATCTAAGTTCATATTTTACCTACTGCAACACCATCAAAATGGAAAACTAATTTTCTTCTTCACTATGCTCAAACTTAACTCTACTATCCTCAACAACACTATTGCTTACCCTGCACCATATGATTCTTCTCCAAAAAAAATTCATCTGTCTATTTTAGACAAGCCATATTTCTATATGCTCAACCCGAAATTCTTCTCATAAGCCAAAACTATTCCATATGTCCTTCGTCACTCTAATAATTTTAACATCCATAGAGCGCATCCAAGTCAAATATTTCATTGTCTCTCGATACATTAGTGGGTCTTTCTCTAATTATGTCACCTTCACTATCTGTTGTTAACCTGTTAAAGTACTCAGGTCTTAAGGTCCTAAGGTCTTCTATTTTTCTTAAGTCAGTTTCTGTCGTTGAGTAAATTCCCGCTATCTGTCTACTATTATTCTTCTTCTTAAATGCTTTCTTCCTATTTCCTTCATTTGCGTCGGTCTGCTCACTGTTTCCTATATACCTTACGTAACGTTTGTACTTCCCCATTTCGTCTTCAGATGACACACTGATAATAGTCCCTTCATCAGAGTCATAATAATTTACTGCCGACACGTCGACCCTATTCCCATAGTCGGTTTTAAAACGTCTGACTTTCTTTCTCTTTCTTGGTATTTGTCTCTTATTCTTCTCTACTTTCTTGTCACATAAACTGGTACCTAGTTCTAAAGAGTCACTAACTAAAACTCTGTCCGTCTGTCCACCAGCAACTACACCGTATAAGGGAACATCACACTTCAAGTCAGGATCTGCTCGTATTTCAATTCTCTCATTCTCCGAATCATCAGTATTCATATCACCACGGTATGTACTATAACATGTGGCGGCAGAAACATCTTCTCCGTAACCTGAACTCTGACACCTAATATTTCTACACCATTTGGGAATTAGTTTCATGTCTATTCCTGAGGAACTTGACATGGCAGTACCTCTATTAACTATCATACTACTATTTCTTTTTTCAATAGTTTTCCTCTTTGGTTTTCTTTCGTCTTTGGTTCTCGTCTGTCTATCTTTCCCAACTTCAACTTTTTCTGATTTCACCTGACGTGGTTCCGCAACTTCCACCGTCTTAATAGTTTGCGTTTGTGTTGTCTTCTCTACGGTATCCATATGTGTCTGCGTACTATCATTTATCGTATTACTTGTCTGCGTCTGTGTCTCTCGGTCTATTCTCTTTATTAACACCGTTGTTTTCTTTTCCTGTCTAATAGTCATATTGGCAATCACCTTAGGAATAATTGAATTTTCACTTACGTTTTCCACTTTGTTCTTTGACCCTGACTTCAGATACTGTCTCCGTCTTTGTTCAAACCAGTCGTCACGTTTTTTCCTAGCATTCTTGTTATAGGATGGCCACTTCCATAACTTCTTGGAAAAGTCTCTCTCAGGACCATTCTTGTATCTATAACAGCCATACCAGTCCAACTTTTCACCATTACGTCTGTTCTCACCTTCTTTTACCCTATAACCATTAGGCCTTGGTTCGTCATAACTATATTGTCTTCTGTCTTTATCAAGCAGTGGCTGTCTCCTGTTATTCTTTCCTACTCTATTATAGTCTACCTTAAATCTATAAGGGTCCTGTCTAGTCGTTCTGTTCTTCAATGTTTCCACAAAATTCTCTACTTCACTAACTGCTACCTTTAATTCTCCTAACCATGTACTAATACGTTGTAATTCTATATCTAAGTAATTCATACTAACTTCTTTATAATTTCAATCAAGCCTGAAACAATATTTTTACTTCTTCTTCTACATATTCGTTGGTACCTGAAAAAAAAATTCAAAGTCTTGAGCTCAGCCGAAATTATGCCTGTTTCTCCACTGTGCTGTGATGGATCTGCTATGCTGAAATATTTCTATATATAGCAATAAAATCAATTTCACATTTGTAATTTACTAATTTAAGAAACACAAATCACTTATACTGTAAAAACAGTTCAATCAGTTAATAGGTTTACAAATTACCCTACTCTTGTTTCCCGATCCACGAAAGACGGACTCTTCTATGTTCGTTATCAGGTAGAATTCCAACGCCAGGAGTTTGTGCCAGTTAAAATGCTCCTCCAATCGATCACGCATGCACCTCAGATAGTTAGGGAGTTCTTCTTCCAACGTCTCAGTAACTTCAACTCGATCAGACAGCGATCAAAAAGCAGCACTTCCCGACAGTTGACTTTAAATCGATCAGACAGCGATCAAAGAGCAGCCTCGGTCAGCCCTCTGAAACAACGATGTATGGCAGCGGCTTTGGTAGCCCGTTGAAACACACGACAACTCAGGTGGCGGCTTGGACAAACCTCTCGAAATTGGCAAAAATCAGGCTATAGTAAGCCCTTTGGAAGCGATAATTCTAGGCAACAGCCATGGTAAGCCCCTTGAAAACGAAAAAGTTCAGACAAAGGCTTGGGTAAGCCTCTTAAGTGATGAACGACAGTAATCAGCGACAGAAATCAGCAACTCTGGTTCACAAACAGGCTGTACGACAATGACTCAGCCGACAAAACTTGACAACTATCAGATGGTATTGAGTCTCAGCAACTTTTGCTCGTTCAAGACACGCTCAACTGGGTTAACCTTCCACAAAAACTCCTGCTCGCTCGATACCACGGTTAACTGACCTGAGGTTCAGCACACTCCTGACACGTTCGCTAGAGTAATGGACAAGAGGAGCCGTCAGAATGGTGTTTTCAGTTGACGCTCGCCGCTGCGACCTGTTATGGCAAGTTGGTCCTCAGCCTCTTTCTGACGCCAGTTAAAATGTTGATATCTAGTCTTGAAAAAGACTTACAGACAACCACCCCTGGCCGGGCTTTTGGTTGCTGTACTTCTCAACGATAACTTATTGGCCATTTTTTCTAACTGCGCTTTCCTTTTATGTTCAACACTTGTTTAAAAGCGTGCCGCAATTCATTCTGTCTCTGGGGTTTAATGTAAACAAAACGAGATCTTCAAGAGTTTGAGTTTAATTCGATATTTTCGCCGCCCTGGACATCATATTGTGGTTCCGCGTTATACCAGGCTCGAATCCTGTATCATTGGCACCAAACGTAGTCCTGTAACAGTGTGAAGGACTACAAAGACTGTTGCCTTCATAGAAATAATGTTTATTTATGTTGGATGACAAGTTCTATCAACATGGCCTCCTTCCAGTTCCAGGCCCTGATCTTGACTGCCCCGTAACAACCCACTACGTCACGCTTGAGCATCTCTCCTCCCTTTCCACCCCGATGCTCAATCGTGCTGTACCCGTTTCCCACCCAAATACTACTAATACCCCTACTTCTGTTACACTAGGATTGACAAAGTTCTACAAGATGTGTGCTAAAACATGTTCCTTCAATGAGGTGTTGTTCTAGGAGTGACAAAGTTCTACAAGATATGTGCTAAAGCGTTTTCCTTCAATGAGGTGCTGCACTGATTTACAGACGATAGGTTCTAATTTCAGTGTGAGCACATCTCACACCTGTTCTGTTATATAGTGTATCCTATTATGATATCTTTCTTATGCCTCCTCTGAGTGCTCACTACTTTGTGAATTTATCTTATTACTTCAATGGCCTCATGCGTTTCCATGCAATAGGTAATATTATCATCACCATGTGTCCTGCCAGTTGGCATAGAAGTTCATGCATCTCCACAGACTTCGACCCCTGGTATTCTGGATCTTCTTTGCTCCTCTTTGAAGGGGAGTGTTCACACCTAGTTACCCACCTCAAGGTGATAATATTGCTCCATGCCACCTCTGCCCCTGCCTCTTCCATCAGTTGATATTATGGTGGTTCATAAGTATTGTTACATATACATTACAGGACGTCAGTCAAGCTTTTTTTTTTTTTTTTTTAACTGTTTGTGATTTCTTGGCAAGTTTATGTTCAGTAGTTTGCCATTGATTTTTGAATGACAGGCACTCGTACCATTGCATGAAAACTTCCAAATTGCCCGCAGCAGTGTTTCAAACGCAATATGCAGGATTAAGAATTGCATTTGTAAGCCCTTCGCTGCAGCGCCGGCAGTTCATAATAAAGATACCTGTAAAAAAGCATTTTACCCTATCCATTTAGCCATTTCCTAACACCATACTACACTGCAGTCAATATATTTCAGTCAGCTCCTGTGGTTGATCACAAAACAGTTGGCAGTTCACTGAAGTAGAAAAGAATGTGCCTGAAATCCTCCTCTAAGATCACCTCAGTGTACTCTGCAGTACATTTATTTAAATGTTTTTGCTACTAAACACGAAGGCCCGAAACACCAAAGGCAGAGGTCAAAAAATCTAAACATAATTTCAGGAGCCAGCTCCTCCTCAGGAGGCAGAATATGGTTTTGCACATAGATGAAGAAAACTTGAAAATCCAGGCGCCAGGTAAAAATTTTTAGGCTCCCTGATGTGACCAGGCTCCTGCTGTGGCTTTTGCTGAGGTTTCCTGTGTACATGCAGCATTCTCAACATTGCACCGGTCTGTTGTCACTTTCTGGATACTGCTGGTTTTAATTCTTGGTACTTTTTGATTATTTAACCAGGTCTTGAAGTAGTATTTCTTGAAATAGTTTATTCAATAAACTTATTATTCGTTGTTCACATGTTGTGTTGAGAATCTTTGCAACTTATGTTACAAATCCATTTGTCTTGATGTTTTTCTGCATGTACCTTTATCAATTTTGGGGGAGTATGACTATATGGGACTTTGTACACTATGTATTCTTAGTGACTGCATTGCTTATCATATGGGCAAAATTCATTCATATTCAAAAGTATTCCCTAAGAGAATTTCATCACAAGAACCACATAAGGATGTGTTACCTGATATTTTGCTGCATCTAGTCAGGTACCCACTGCCTTGTGTGTGTGTGTGTATGTGTGTATATATATATATATATATATATATATATATATATATATATATATATATATATATATATATATATATATATATATATATATACACACACACATACCATATGAAGTAAATAAATGAATTATGTATATAATTCATCCATTTGATTTATATTATTCTATCATAGTATATGAATTACTGTGGGGATAACAAATGTTCCAGATTCAAACAATACCTGTGACTTTAGCCAAAATATTATTCATTTATTCACTTATATGATTTATCTCTTTTATATACACTGCAGTATGCACCAAGCAAAAAATTTTTTTAAATGAGTCGTCATATTTCTCTTGTATATTCTGACAATCACTCTTGATTGCTGATTAACACCCATGAGAAAACAGCTTCAGCCATCAAACTACATTGGGTAAGCAGCTTTGAATATGCCATATGATGAGCTACTCTGTTGTTCAGAAAGTAGTGACAAACTGCTAAACATAAACTTGCCCATGTGTCACGAACAGCCGAGATATGCTGGGATAGACTGCTACGTCCTGTAAAGGATATGCAACTAACTCAATGTTGTATTAGGAAATGAAAATAGGAATTGTTTTTTTTTTTTTTTTTTGATGCATATCCCTTACAGGATCTTGCATTTTTCAGCTGCTGTTGATGTAAGATTACTCTGTAGTTTGCCATTGCTTTCTGAGCGACAGGCTCACATACCCCCGTAAGTTACTAGTGCGGCATGAGCCACCTCCAATTCTCACGCAGCTGCGTTTCGAGAACTACGGGATTGTTGAGGAATACATTAATCTCTACGCCAGAAGGACCAGCAATTAATAACTCCTGCGAAAATGAGATGCACAGTGTAAATACCTTACATCAAACCTGACAATGGCAATTGTCAAATAAAAGCGGGGAAATCACCAAAAATAAAAATATACAACACAAATTGATTGTACTAATCTTCCTCAGTAACACAGCTACAGAAATAAATGAAATTAGAACGTACGGTATATTAAAACAGAAATGGTCCAGGTTTTACCCATTGCTACGCTGTTGGACATTTTATAGAGTGCACCAGGGCATTTGACTAAGTGTAACACGTGAAATAAGCGCTAGAAATTAACATTGATGACAAAGATCTCAGAATAACATGACGGAAACAATGGCTACATCAACAAAACGATGACAAATAGCACAGAAGGGGAAATCATGTGGTTCCTGGGACAAATTAACCACAGCCTGGAATAGACTAATTAGATCTCAACTAAGGAAGAGAAACATCGTGACAACTGGAAAGATCAGTGGCAGATGGAGGGAAATTATGCCATGTACGGACTCAGCGATTGATCGGGAACACCCGTGACTGAGATCAGACAAGATGCCTTCACAAGCTAGTACAGCACATGATGATGGTGCTTATATTGCCACATTAAGATGGGCGTAAATAATAATTACATTTGAAGTAGCATGAGAAGTACTATGGTTCAAAACTGTATTCCCTTAGTGAATTTAAACATAAAAGCACAAACATGTTGCAAGATGTATTGCCTGTTATATTTCGCTGGATCTCGTCAGGTACATACTGCAGACATATATCATGGAGCAGATTTATCTATCCACTTCATATGATATACAACTCTGAAGTTGGATGCATGGTCACAACATGGGAGAAAGACGAACGAACGAACTTTATTTTAAAGGGGTTAAGAATTGGACACGCAGGCCCGTCTTACATTATGCCCTTCTATCACTCACTTTCGTACATTATTTTATTCATACATCTTTCAAGGCTAACAAATAGCAGCAACAATAGACGACAGATATATGAGATGTCGAAAAGCAAGTGCGCTTATATATCAATCTGACACATCAAATATGTGTGTATATATATACCCCTGTCAGCAAAACTACAGCCACACCATAGCATATTCACACCAACCCTATGCTACCAATGCCAAAATTAGACATTACCCAAATCACACTTACTGTGAGATGAGATGCTTGAGAAGAGCTCAGACTTAACTATCCGAGACCGAATTAGAAATATCAGACCTTGATAAGCATCTTGTGCCACATATATTGAAAGACAGAATCAAATGGTTTGGCCGTCTCATTAGAATGCAACGGCGTCTACCAGCACAGACCATTCATGCAATATCTGCTACGAGAGTAAGAGTAAGAGTATGCCCGAGAAGAAAATGGATTGACGACATAAAGACAATTAGAATAACGAAGACACAAACCGTAGATTTAGTATAGTTTAGTCCATGGATCAACATCACGGGTGTAACCCATGAGTGCTCCGTTCTCCTCCTAACTCAAACATGAGTCTGGAGAAACTCAGCTCAGTGCACGAACTCCGTAGCATCGGCGAGGATCCTGAAATACTTTGGGTAGATTTGTAACTCGAAATTTTGCCCGGGCAGTGCCGTTAGGCTACTCTTTTTCGATTTCCAGCTGCCAAGGTTTTTTTTTTACGTGCGCAACAATACACACGGGCGTCCGATCTCACTACCCAGAGACCAGGGGAAAACCCGGTCATCACCGGGGATTGAACCCGGGACCTCCAGCACTCGAGGCAAACACCATACCTCTAGACCACGCAGCCCTCTGTAGATTTATACTTGGCATATTTCGCTGCATCTCGTCAGGTACATGCTGCAGAATTCACAAAAAAAAATGTTTTGCATATCCTTTACAGGACATCGCTGTCAACATCAGCATCTTTCGGCTGATTGTTGATTTCTTGGCAAGATTACGCTCAGCAGCTTGCCATTGAATTCTGAGCGACCGGCTCCATACTCTCATAAGTCACTGGCGCGACTCGAACCGCTTCCAATTCTCGTGCGCTCACGTCAACCACGAGACTATTCGGGGTTATGGAGAAAGCTGCTAACCCCTCGACCAGGGAGACCGGCGGAATTCACACAACATAAAGTAAAATAACTAGATACGTTATTCAAGCTGAAATACACACATGTTCGCACAGTTATGTCAGTTGTTAACCACGGTAATTTTAAATTGACTATCATGTCTTTCTGTTTGCACAAAACTGGCCTATGTAGATTAATCAAGATGGCATCTGCAAACTTTAACAAGAGACTATTTTGTGTAGTAAACAACACGTGAAATGCGCTGTGTCTATCAATTACATGACCGGTTTCCAAGACGTGTCGTGCAATCCACGACGCCGGAAGTTTGTAATTATTACCAGGCCATAAATAGTGCAATCTATGGTTTGTGTCATCGTTATTAAAATTCACTACGGGAAAATATTGTTTTAAAATAGACAATTGTACAATCTCACGTAATGACATTATCCAGTTCCATCCATCGAGCTCTGGAGCGCCAACTATTCCTCTCCACGACGCTTGACGGCAGAGGTGGAAGATGAAATCGTGGACGGACAGAAAGAAACAAAATATCCAGTGAAGATAATTTGAAAGACGTTAGCTCACAAAGAGAACTGGTAACTCGCATAAGAAGGCAAAAGCTTGAGTCTGTTTTCACAACAGAAAAGCTTGATGGAAAAAGGGGCCAAGATAAAAGATGCTAAACAGTTTGACATCATGAAATACAGGAACATCGACATCAGAAATGATTTGCCGGACAGGAGGCTGTGGAAACACATCACCAACTGCAATTAGCGTGGGCTATAAGAATCTAATGAATAATAATAACTATCAGAGGAAATCGGCACGACTCGCGTTGGTCCTGCTACATACGGACTTCTTTCATAAATTACCATGCTGGAGAGCAACTCTCATAAGAGAAAGCAATACACCATATTTCAGAAAAATAGCTACTAGCCAACCACCGTGTTTAAAATGTTGAATATGATAGTTAATTGCATAATCTTTACAGGACGTAGCAGTCAACCCCAGCATTTTTTGGCTGTTCATGATTACCGGGCAAGTGTGCGTTCAGTAGTTTGCCATTGCTTTCTGAAAGACTAGCGCCTGTACCATTTCATAAGAAACCAACACAGGCAGTCTGTTTCTAAATCGCCCGCAGCTCTGTTTTTAACGCGGTATGCGGGATTAGGAACTGCTGCCGCAACCCCTTCGCCACGGAACTGAGTAAACAGGATAACTTGTACAATCAATTAGAAAGTCGAATAGAGGCCTCGGAGATGTGGATATACAGAAGAATATGACTTATTTTATGGAAATAAAAACAAAAAAACAGAGGTTCTGGAGAGTTGATGAAAGAAATAAGAAAGAGGCAAGTAACATATATCGGTCAAGTTATAAGACAACTGTCATTTACTGCCAATATAGTACCTTGCGGTGTATGGCAGAGGGGTCTTTGAGCCTGAGGAATTAAGGCCGCCTGGCTAGTGCAGTCGCCGCGAACTGTGCAGGTTAGGACTTTCTTTATGCCCCCGACAGAAAAAAATCCCACACCTTACCGAGGGATCGAACCCAGGTCTCCTGAAGGAGAGTTCGGCGTTCTAGCCACTTAGCCAGCCGCTCCTTCTACACTCTTATGAAAACCATAGTGGATGGTAAGGCTGAAGACAGAAAAGTAGACGAAACAAGTCGGAAGATAACATAAGAGATGGACGAACAGCAATAGGACAGAACAGGGCCAGAGACAGTTGGAGATCCATTGCAGCCAACCTTCTTTGTGCAGATGGTCCTTGATTAGTTGAATTAAAAAAAATAAGTTGCATGCCCTTCACAGGACGTAGCAGTCAACCCCAGCATTTTCGCTGTTCGTGATTCCTGGGCAAATGTTACGTTCAGTAGTTTGCCATTGATTTCTGAACGACCTGCTCCTATACCTTTTTCGAATAAACCAGCACCGCTGTGTTTCGAACACGGGTATACGGGCTCACAAACCGCGTTCGCAAGCCCATAGCCATAGAGACAGTTTAGTTGAAAAAGAAACATAAAAATTGAGCGTCGACCGGCATACATGCTGCAGTTTTTGAAGCACCTGTTCGGGGCACCGGTCGACCCTTTTTCATCATATCAATTAACTTAGGGGAGTTTGGTGGTGTTAATGTAAAGATCTTGTGGGAGCACGTGTACACCTCGGAGGAGCAAATGGATCATCATAGTCTGGTTAGAATGAGGCAGCGGGGAGTGACGAGAGGATCTGGCCGACGCTCGACGCTCAGAGGCAAGGCGAGACGGACATATAATCAGAACAAGAATCTCTTTGGCAAAAGTAGCCTTTTGCAAGATAAAGAACATACTGACCAATAATAAAACGTCCTGGCACCAAGAAAATGAGTATTGGGGTGCTACATACAACATGTACTTTTGTATGGATGTGACGTGTGGACAATGAGCGGGTACGCTGAAAAACATCTAATGGCGGTGGAAATGTGGTCTCTGAGGAAAATACAAATAATAACATGGGCAGAAATAAAAACCAATGAGCAAGTCCTACAAGAAACAAATGAAAACCGTAAACAGATTAGAGAAATTAGACTCAGGCAGTCGTATTTGCATGCACGCATGCATGCACCTATGCACGCACGCACACACACACACCTACACACACACAAACACACACACACAATATATATATATATATATATATATATATATATATATATATATATATATATATATATATATATATATATATATATATATATTTGCCTGTCTCCCTGGCTCAGAGGTTAGCAGCTTTCTCCGTAACCCCGAATACTCTCGTGGTTGACGTGAGCGCGCGAGAATTTAAAAGGGTTTGAGTGGCACCAGTGACTTATGAGAGTATGGAGCCGGTCGCTCAGAAAGTCGTGGTATGCTGATGAGTGTAATCTAGCCTAGGAATCAACATGCAGCTGAAAGATGCTGGTGTTGACCGCAATATCCAGAAAAAGGATGGAAACACGGAAGAAAATTGTATATATATATATATTGTATATATGTATGTATGTCCGTTCTTTATGTATTCGCGAACGGTCCATCCGATTGAGATGAAATTTTCTACACGTTTTCCTTTCATTCCTGTGCAACTTTCTGTCATAGGTTTTTATTTTGTTTTCGGCTACTTACTTACTAAAATTTAATATTTCATTTTTCATTATAATTTCAATATAGCAAGGGGACTTAACTCTAGAAAAGTTATTTCAAGGGGCATAATTTTTAATAACATTTCAATATACTTTATAGTCATATTGTTGCATCGTTTTTTTTTTAAATTTATAATCTCTTTGTCTATAGTTATTTACAGGCATATGAGTTATAATAAATAATGATATAATCTTTAAGGCATTTTCAAAGTTTTCATAAAAATAATACATAATGCATAACATTGTAACTCATCTTTTTATGCTTAAAGAAGTTATCTACAGTCATGTAGGTGATTAAAAACAGTTTTCATTAAAAATAATGGATGGTGTGTGGAAGGACATTCTTTTAAGTTACTGTGTGAATTTAATGAGACGCTCCCCGCCAGGAGCTGGGCGAAGCCACGCAGGGTCAGGTAGATAGACAGACAGACAGTCAGTCAGTCGGGAACGGGAGCTTATATGACTACTTATATGAATTAAATGAGATGCTCCCCACCAGGGACTGGGTGAAGCCGGGCCATCTCAGACAGACACACAGACAGATAGTCGGGAACGGGAGCTTTTATGATTACGTATATGAATTAAATTAGATGCTCCCCACCAGGGACTGGGTGAAGCTGGGCCGGGTCAGACAGACATACAGGCAGACAGATAGTCGGGAACGGGAGCTTATATGACTACGTATATGAATTAAATGAGATGCTCCCCACCAGGGACTGGGTGAAGCCGGGCCGGGTCAGACAGACAGACAGATAGTCGGGAACGGGAGCTTATATGACTACTTATATGAATTAAATGAGATGCTCGCCACCAGGGACTGGGTGAAGCCGGGCCGAGTCAGACAGACAGACAGACAAGCAGACAGACAGACAAGCAGACAGACGGACGGACAGATAGATAGATCCCCTCCAGGGACTGGGCGAAGCCGGACCGGGTCAGCTAGTGTATATATATATATATATATATATATATATATATATATATATATATATATATATATATATATATATATATATATATATATATATATATATTCTTCTTCTTCAGCGTTCCGAGCCATTGAGGTTCTTTGCTGCAGATACAATCCGTCTCCATTCGTCTCTCTGGTGGACCTTCTCTTGCCAGTCGTTGATTCCAAGTGCTTGTAGGTCTGTATATGTATTATCTCTCCACCGTCTTCTTGGTCTACCTCGGGGTCTATGGTCATTTATTTCCTGAGTGTAAGCGAGTTTTGTTTCCCTATTATCTTCCATTCTTTCTATATGCCCCAGCCATTGTAGTCTATTAGCCTTCATGATACCAGTGATTAGCGGGGACTTAACAGATCATAAATGTCTTTGTTACTTCTTCTTTTCCACTCTCCACTTTGTGTATCCCTAATGGGTCCAAAGATGTGTCTTAAAATTTTGTTCTCAAAGGTTTGTAACAAGGCTTTGTCTCCTTTCCTTGTACTCCAGGTTTCAGAGCCATACAGCACAACTGGTCTGATCAGTGTTTTGTATATTGTGATTTTGGTGTTACGACGCTTGACGGCAGAAGTGGAAGATGATGATGATGATGATGATGGTGTTACGATATAGCGTATTTGATTTTAGTAGATGTTGTAGTGCATAATATATCTTATTTCCAGAGTTGATTCTAGTTTGTATTTCTTCCCTTATGATGTTGGAGCAGTTGAAGATTGTACCCAGGTATTTGTACGTATCCGTTCTTTTAATGGTCATATTATCTATTTGTATGTGGCCAGAGTTTTTAGCCATTCCGTCTCTTGAAATTACCATATATTATGTCTTATCGTGGTTGATAACCTAACCGTCAGTCAGGTCTTAGTCAGATATGACTGAGCTACCGTATAACAGTAGACGGTACTACCTGGTTTCTGTTAGCGCCGAGCGTTGGGCGGCGCTTACCAAACCCGACACCCCACATTGTGCCAACGGCTTCGGGCGGAAGAGCGCAATTGGGAGGGTACAAGCCTTACCCTGGTGCGAGGAAATGCAAGCTAAAGACAAAATTGTCATGGCAGGGCAGACCAGGCCCTAAGCCTTGGTTGGCGACTGGTCTAGGATCGAAGCTCCGACAGGCGGACAGTTAGAGCATTGCTTTGCTGATCCGGCAGCTTCTGCAGCTTGTCTTGTTCCAGATGTAGGGGTGTTACCTTTCCTCTGGAGTGAACTAGGCAGGCCGAGAGAGGGATCATGCTGCATGGGCAACACATGATCTCTATATTTTAGCCCAGGCTTTGTGCTATGGAGAGGCAATAACTCCATCCCTGGTCTTAACTGGTCTCGGAATCAAAGCGAGAGGCAACTGTTACGGGTTATAAGTCCTTGTCAGTTGGCGTAGACATGGGGCGCCACGCGTTGCCTCTGACGGTGGGAGACACCTATAGGTGTCACTGATCAGCTACCGCCCGCCTCAAGCTGGGCAGCCCCCAGCCAATTGGGTGCTGATCCGCCACAGCCTGCCTGCTTCAATGGGTGCTTGGGGCTAGGACAAAGTCTGAATCGCAGGCTGTAAAACCAATGCACCAGGTACAAACAAAAATATAAATAGAAACCTCAAGCTACGGCTTGCAACCTGGAACGTGAGAACCATGTGTCCAGGATTTTCCACTGACTTGACCAATATTGACGATGTGAGAAAAACGGCTGTGATTGATGCCGAACTCAATCGTCTTAACATTGATATTGCTGGCCTGCAGGAGACTCGCCTCGCTGAGGAAGGGTCACTCAGGGAAAACAACTACACCTTTTTCTGGAAGGGTAAAGGGCAGGCAGAAAAAAGGCAACACGGTGTGGGCTTTGCAGTGAAGAATTCGCTACTGGGAATGATTGAAATTCCAGCAGGAGGAAATGAAAGACTATTATCCCTGCGCTTGGCAACCTCTTGTGGGTTTGCCACCATTATTACTGCATATGCACCGACACTCGATTCCTCTGATGATGTGAAGGATTTGTTCTATGAGGAGTTAGACACTGTGATCAAGGCAGTTCCAAAATCCGACTACATTTATATGCTCGGTGATTTCAATGCTCGTGTGGGCAAGGACTCGAGTTCATGGCCAGTGTGCCTTGGAAAATACAACATCGGTCGCATGAATGAAAATGGGCAAAGGCTGCTGGAGCATTGCACCAGTAATGACCTATGTATTACAAACTCTTTTTTTAAAACAAAAGAGATGCATAAGGTCACATGGAAACATCCAAGATCCGGCCATTGGCACCAGCTGGACTTCATCATCACACGGAGACAACATCTGAACCATATATCATTGACTCGTAGTTACCACAGTGCTGACTGTGATACGGATCATTCTTTGGTTGTTGCAAGGGTTAGACTGAGACCAAAGAGAATCTACACAGCTAAACACAAATCTAGCCCCAGGATTAATATTATTAACACTCATGATCCTGAAAAGTGCTTTCAGTTTCAACAGCAACTTGAAGACGCTTTCACTGATACACCAGAAAATTGTACAGTAAATGAAAAGTGGGGTCAAATTAAGGAAACTCTTTGTAAAACTGCCGTAAGGGTTTACGGCACTGTGGATCATAAGAGGCAGGACTGGTTTGCGGCCAACAGCGAGACTCTGCAGCCCTTGATTGATAAGAAGAAGAAAGCTCTCTTAAGAAACAAGGAAAGACCAACGCGTAACACTCTGAGTGAGCTAAGGCAAGCTAGGAAGGATGTGCAAAAGGCTGCCAGGCAGTGTGCAAATGATTATTGGATCAAGTTATGTGAGTCCATTCAAATCGCAAGTGATAAGGGAGACATAAGAAGCATGTATGAAGGAATAAAGAAAGCCTGTGGTCCAGTGATCAAAAGAAGTGCACCATTGAAAACCTTGACTGGAGAAGTCATCACTGATAAGAAACAGCAGATGGACAGATGGGTAGAGCACTATTTGGAGCTTTACTCAAGTGAGACCAAACTAGCGGATAATGCCCTCAACGCCATAGAGGCTCTACCAACTCTTGACCACCTGGACACACTTCCCACCATAACAGAAGTTAAGTGTGCTATAAATGAACTTGCATCTGGGAAGGCTCCAGGTAAGGATGGGATTCCAATAGAGGTTATCAGGAGTGGGCAAGACACACTCACTATACAGATCCACCAGCTAATAGAGCTATGCTGGCGTGAAGGACAAGTCCCACAGGATTTCAAAGATTCAAGCATCATAACACTGTACAAGAACAAGGGCGATCGGAGCGACTGCAACAACTATAGGGGTATCTCACTTCTGTGTATTGTTGGAAAAGTATTTGCCAGAATTGTTCTGCGCAGACTTCAAGTCCTAGGAGATCAAGTCTACCCCGAATCACAGTGTGGCTTTCGACAGAACCGGTCTACCACTGATATGATATTCTCATTGCGACAAATGCAAGAAAAATGCTGTGAACAGAATCAACCACTGTTTATTGCCTTCATCGACCTCACAAAGGCATTTGATTTGGTCAGTCGTGAGGGTCTGTTCAAGGCACTAAAGAAGATTGGCTGCCCACCAACTCTTCTGTCCATTGTGGAATCGTTCCACACAGGCATGAAGGGTATAATCAAGTTTGATGGTGCAACTTCTGAAGAATTTGAAATCAAGAGTGGAGTTAAGCAAGGTTGTGTACTAGCTCCCACCCTCTTTGGAATATACTTTTCACTTCTACTGAAATATGCATTTCGTGATCAGGATGGTGGTATATACATTCACTCACGCTCAGATGGCGGCCTCTACAATGCTCAGAGATTGAAGGCTAAGACCAAAATTAGGAGGGTACTGATCAGAGAGTTGCTTTTTGCAGATGATGCTGCAGTTACGACCCACTCTGAGGAAGAATTGCAATGTCTACTATCTGCATTCTCCAATGCTTGTTCTGAATTTGGTTTAACAATTAGCAAAAAGAAGACACAGATTATGTCACAAGGTGCACATGGGGTACCATCAATCTTTATTGACGACGCTGAACTAGAGATAGTAGACCATTTTACATATCTAGGATCAGTGGTAAATAGCAAATTATCCCTAGATCAGGAAATCAACATCCGGATTGGTAAGGCAGCAACAACAATGAACAGGTTAAGAAAAAGAGTCTGGGAGAACAGGAAGCTTACTGCCAAAACAAAAGTCCTTGTCTATCAAGCCTGTGTCCTTAGTACTCTTCTCTATGGCAGTGAAACCTGGACAACTTACTCACACCAAGAGAACAATTTAAACAGCTTTCATATGCGGTGTCTGCGAAGAATTCTTGGTATTAAGTGGCAAGACAAAATCACAAATACTGAAGTATTGGAAAGATCAGGTTGTGTGACAGTTTATTCCATGCTCAGTCTTCGTAGACTTAGATGGATAGGACATCTTAGGAGGATGGATGATGGTAGAATACCAAAGGATATCTTTTTTGGTGAATTACAGATGGGTAAGAGATCTCAGGGTCGGCCTCTACTACGATACAAAGATGTGTGTAAGCGGGACATGATTGATACAGGCATTGATAATGCACATTGGGAGCAAGTCGCCGCTGAACGTGTTGCATGGAGGGCAAATATCAGAAATGGAATAAAGTCAAAGGAGAAAATTATTGCAGAAAAGTCACACACCAAGCGTTTGAGACGTAAGATGGTGCATGATGGTGGAAATGACCACGTGTTCACATGCACCCACTGTGAACGGACATTTACAGCGCAAATTGGCCTTATCAGTCACACTCGCTACCGCCATAGTTAAAAGTTATTATGCCTTTTTAAAGCACAAACTATCGTCTGTCAAGACGGCAAGGTGCCAATGAATGGTTGATAACCAGCCCCATCTGTTGGGCTTTGTCCTTTAAGTGGGTCAATATTTCCAATGTCTTTTGTTCACTTTGCCCTGTAATATCTATATCATCTGCATAACCAAGCAGCTTGGATGTTCCTCCAATATCACATTCCTCCTTTACCTTCCTTACAACTTTCTCTAGAGCCAGATTGAAGAGTAGCGGCGATAGTGCATCACCCTGTTTCAAGCCAGATGTTATTTGGAAGGGGTCTGATTTCCTGCCTTTATATGTTACTATATTATAAGTATCTTCCATGCATAGTCTGGTCATGTTGATTAACTTCCTTGGTATTCCAAATTCCTGCATAGAATTCCATAGACTATTCCTATGGACACTATCATAAGCCTTTTTAAAATCCACAAAAATGTTATGGAGATCTCTTTTATATTCCCAATTTTTCTTGGCTATTTGTCGTAAGATAAATATCTGATCTATTGTTAATCTGTTTTGTCTAAAACCCGCCTGTTAGTCACCTAATATGTCTTCTGAATATGGTTTTAGTCTATTTAGTAATACTGCGGTAATAAAATCACACATATATATTTGTTATATAACTGATGCAACTATATTGTATATATGTCAACATCAGCATCTTTCAGCTGATTGTTGATTTCTTGGAAAGATTACGCTCAGTAGTTTGTCATTGCTTTCTGAGCAACCGGCTCACATACCCTGTAAGTTACCAACACGGCTAGAACCGGCACCGATTCTCGCGCACATCACGTTACTCACGAGAGTATACGGGATTACGGAGAAAGTAGCTAATTCCTAGGTCAGGGAGACCGGCATATATATATATATATATATATATATATATATATATATATATATATATATATATATATATATATATATATATATATATGATAATGGTGTGTGTGATTTTATTTTATTTGTTTAACATAACCCCGTATTCTCATTTTTAAATATTTCTATTTACAAGAGCACAATCACAAGTGTCAGAATGAACCTGGCGCCAGAAAGACTTCATCAACACATAAAAAAACAAAAAGACACTGATACAACTATATTGTATATATGTTTTAAATCACTTAATTCGAGTTGGTCAAATTTACAAGAAAACAATCAAAAGCGGCGGAGGAAATATTGTGGTTAGAAAGACTTCATTGGCAGAGAAAAAAATCACAAAAAGACACTGACTGCTACAATTACATTTAAAAAACAAAGAAAAAACAACAACACACGCACGCACGCAAGCGCGCGCGCACAAACACATACACACACACACACGAGTCACATAAATGGGGTCTTGGAGACGTTTGACTCCTAATGAACAAAAATCAAACTATCTTTGACATTATTTGATATTTGTATGAGTGATTTTTCTAACGTGCTGACGAAGACTTTCTTACCGCTATGTCCATTCTATCACTTGCAATTGTGTTCTTGTAAAGCTCACTAATTCTGCATTCCGTTTTTGTTGATTTAGTTTGTATTTGTATTTTCACAGTTTTACGCAATTCAATTTAATTCATAACTCTGTTGTCTCTCGCTGTTTCTGCCTTCTTTCTCATCGCCAAACAAGCATTCACATGTCATTGACCAGTGAGAATTATGTCGCTTCATTTCAGGAAATCAGGAACATTCCTCTGGGATTAGTATGAAAATGTTCGAAACTACTGGCCAGCTGATGCATCATTTTGTGGCGGACAACGATGACCGCTATCTCCACATCCCGAGAACTCATCCAGTCTCTCTGATGTCAATAAGTGCCCGCCCTAATGAGTTGTTACATTTAAGTGAGCTTTTCATTTTTGGTGGTAGGTCTTGTTTGGCTTTTCACCCCTCTTATCTTTGCTAAAAAAAACAACATAACTTCAGGAAAATATAAGCAGTTAAAAGATATTTGTAGTTCTACTGTAGATACCGCCTTATGAGTGTGATTTATGAGATGAAGGATCATTTCTCTTCTTCAACACATGCCAATTTGACCATTTATAATAAATTCTTGTACTTAATTTACAACTTTAGGGTTGGTGTTGCATTCCATCATTCAAGATATCCCACTAGGCGAAGTATCCCAGTAGTTGAGTATTCCAGTAGTTGAGTATACCAGTAGGTGAATATTCCAATAGTTGAGTATACCAATAGGTGAGTATACCAGTAGTTGAGTATTCCAATAGTTGAGTATACCAGTATGTGAGTATTCCAGTAGTTGAGTATACCAATAGGTGAGTATTCCAATAGTTGAGTATACCAATAGTTGAGTGTACCAATAGTTGAGTATACCAGTAGTTGAATATTCCAATAGTTGAGTATTCCAGTAGTTGAGTATCCAAGTTGGTGAGTATACCAGTAGTTGAATATTCCAGTAGTTGAGTATTCCAGTAGGTGAGTGTTCCAGTAGTTGAGTATACCAGTAGTAGAGTATTCCAGTAGGTGAGTATTCCAGTAGTTGAGTATACCAGTAGTTGAGTATTCCAGTAAATGAGTATTCCAATAGTTGAGTATACCAGTAGTTGAGTATTCCAGTAGTTGAGTATTCCAATAGTTGAGTACTCCAATAGTTGAGTATTCCAGTAGTTGAGTATACCAGTAGTTGAGTATTCCAGTAGTTGAATATACCAGCAGGTGAGTATACCAGTAGGTGAGTATTCCAGTAGTTGAGAATTCCAGTAGTTGAGTATACCAGTAGTTGAGTATTCCAGTAGTTGAGTATACCAGTAGGTGAGTATTCCAGTAGTTGAGTATTCCAGTAGTTGAGTATTCCAATAGTTGAGTATACCAGTAGGTGAGTATTCCAGTAGTTGAGTGTTCCAGTAGTTGAGTATTCCAGTAGTTGAGTATTCCAGTAGTTGAGTATTCCAATAGTTGAGTATTCCAGTAGTTGAGTATACCAGTAGGTGAGTATTCTAATAGTTGAGTATACCAGTAGGTGAGTATTCCAATAGTTGAGTATTCCAGTAGTTGAGTATTCCAATAGTTGAGTATACCAGTAGGTGAGTATTCCAGTAGTTGAGTATTCCAGTAGTTGAGTATTCCAGTAGTTGAGTATTCCAATAGTTGAGTATTCCAGTAGTTGAGTATACCAGTAGGTGAGTATTCCAATAGTTGAGTATACCAGTAGTTGAGTATTTCAGTAGATGAGTATCCCAGTAGTTGAGTATTCCAGTAGTTGAGTATTCCAGTAGTTGAGTATTCCAGTAGTTGAGTATTCCAGTAGTTGAATATTCCAGTAGTTGAGTAGAGTATTTCAGTAGGTGAGTATTCCAGTAGTTGAGTATTCCAGTAGTTGAGTATTCCAGTAGGTGAGTATTCAGTAGTTGAGTACTCCAGTAGTTGAGTATACCAGTAGGTGAGTATTCCAGTAGTTGAGTATTCCAGTAGGTGAGTATTCCAGTAGTCGAGTACTCCAGTAGTTGAGTACTCCAGTAGTTGAGTATTCCAGTAGTTGAGTCTCCCAGTGGTTGAGTATTCCAGTAGTTGAGTATTCCAGTAGTTGCGTATTCCAGTAGTTGAGTATTCCAATAGTTGAGTATTCCAATAGTTGAGTATTCCAGTAGGTGAGTATTCCAATAGTTGAGTATTCCAATAGTTGACTATTCCAATAGTTGAGTATTCCAGTAGGTGAGTATTCCAGTAGTTGAGTACTCCAGTAGTTCAGTATTCCAGTAGCTGAGTATCCCAGTGGTTGAGTATTCAAGTAGTTGAGTATTCCAGTAGTTGAGTATTCCAATAGTTGAGTAGTCCAGCAGTTGAGTATTCCAATATTTGAGTAGTCCAGCAGTTGAGTATTCCAGTAGTTGAGTATTTCAGTAGTTGACTATCCCATTAGGTGAGTATCCCAGAAGTTGAGTATTCCAGTAGTTGAGTATTCCAGTAGAGTATCCCAGTAGTTGAGTATTCCAGTAGTTGAGTATACCATTAGTTGATATTCCAGTAGTTGAGTATCCCAGTAGTTGAGTATTTCAGTAGGTGAGTATTCCAGTAGTTGACTATCCCAGTAGGTGAGTATTTCAGTAGGTGAGTATTCCAGTAGTTGAGTATTCCAGTAGGTGAGTATTCCAATAGTTGATTATTCCAGTAGGTGAGTATTCCAGTAGTTGAGTACTCCAGTAGTTGAGTATACCAGTAGGTGAGTATTCCAGTAGTTGAGTATTCCAGTAGTTGAGTATTCCAGTAGTTGAGTACTCCAGTAGTTGAGTATCCCAGTTGAGTATCCCAGTGGTTGAGTATCCCAGTGGTTGAGTATTCCAGTAGGTGAGTATTCCAGTAGTTGAGTATTCCAATAGTTGTGTAGTCCAGGAGTTGAGTATTCCTGTAGTTGAAAATTCCAGTAGTTGACTATCTCAGTAGGTGAGTATCCCAGTAGTTGAGTATTCCAGTAGTTGAGTATTCCAGTTGTTGAGTATCCCAGTAGTTGAGTATCCCAGTAGTTGAGTATTCCAGTAGTTGAGTATCCCAGTAGTTGAGTATTCCAGTAGTTGAATATTCCAGTAGTTGAGTATTTCAGTAGGTGAGTATTCCAGTAGTTGACTATCCCAGTAGGTGAGTATCCCAGTAGTTGAGTATACCAGTAGTTGAGTATACCAGTATTTGAGTATTTAAGTAGTTGAGTATTCCAGTAGTTGAGTATACCAGTATTTGAGTATACCAGTATTTGAGTATCCCAGTAGTTGAGTATTCCAGTAGTTGAGTATCCCAGTAGTTGAGTATTCCAATAGTTGAGTATTCCAGTAGTTGAGTATACCAGTAGGTGAGTATTCCAATAGTTGAGTATACCAGTAGTTGAGTATTTCAGTAGATGAGTATCCCAGTAGTTGAGTATTCCAGTAGTTGAGTATTCCAGAAGTTGAGTATTCCAGTAGTTGAGTATTCCAGTAGTTGAATATTCCAGTAGTTGAGTAGAGTATTTCAGTAGGTGAGTATTCCATTAGTTGAGTATTCCAGTAGTTGAGTATTCCAGTAGGTGAGTATTCAGTAGTTGAGTACTCCAGTAGTTGAGTATACCAGTAGGTGAGTATTCCAATAGTTGAGTATTCCAGTAGGTGAGTATTCCAGTAGTTGAGTACTCCAGTAGTTGAGTACTCCAGTAGTTGAGTATTCCAGTAGTTGAGTATCCCAGTGGTTGAGTATTCCAGTAGTTGAGTATTCCAGTAGTTGCGTATTCAAGTAGTTGAGTATTCCAATAGTTGAGTATTCCAATAGTTGAGTATTCCAGTAGGTGAGTATTCCAATAGTTGAGTATTCCAATAGTTGAGTATTCCAATAGTTGAGTATTCCAGTAGGTGAGTATTCCAGTAGTTGAGTACTCCAGTAGTTCAGTATTCCAGTAGCTGAGTATCCCAGTGGTTGAGTATTCAAGTAGTTGAGTATTCCAGTAGTTGAGTATTCCAATAGTTGAGTAGTCCAGCAGTTGAGTATTCCAATATTTGAGTAGTCCAGCAGTTGAGTATTCCAGTAGTTGAGTATTTCAGTAGTTGACTATCCCATTAGGTGAGTATCCCAGTAGTTGAGTATTCCAGTAGTTGAGTATTCCAGTAGAGTATCCCAGTAGTTGAGTATTCCAGTAGTTGAGTATACCATTAGTTGATATTCCAGTAGTTGAGTATCCCAGTAGTTGAGTATTTCAGTAGGTGAGTATTCCAGTAGTTGACTATCCCAGTAGGTGAGTATTTCAGTAGGTGAGTATTCCAGTAGTTGAGTATTCCAGTAGGTGAGTATTCCAATAGTTGAGTATTCCAGTAGGTGAGTATTCCAGTATTTGAGTACTCCAGTAGTTGAGTATACCAGTAGGTGAGTATTCCAGTAGTTGAGTATTCCAGTAGTTGAGTATTCCAGTAGTTGAGTACTCCAGTAGTTGAGTATCCCAGTTGAGTATCCCAGTGGTTGAGTATCTCAGTGGTTGAGTATTCCAGTCGGTGAGTATTCCAGTAGTTGAGTATTCCAATAGTTGAGTAGTCCAGCAGTTGAGTATTCCTGTAGTTGAGTATTCCAGTAGTTGACTATCTCAGTAGGTGAGTATCCCAGTAGTTGAGTATTCCAGTAGTTGAGTATTCCAGTAGTTGAGTATCCCAGTAGTTGAGTATCCCAGTAGTTGAGTATTCCAGTAGTTGAGTATCCCAGTAGTTGAGTATTCCAGTAGTTGAATATTCCAGTAGTTGAGTATTTCAGTAGGTGAGTATTCCAGTAGTTGACTATCCCAGTAGGTGAGTATCCCAGTAGTTGAGTATACCAGTAGTTGAGTATACCAGTATTTGAGTATTTCAGTAGTTGAGTATTCCAGTAGTTGAGTATACCAGTATTTGAGTATACCAGTATTTGAGTATCCCAGTAGTTGAGTATTCCAGTAGTTGAGTATCCCAGTAGTTGAGTATTCCAGTAGTTGAGTATTTCAGTAGGTGAGTATTTCAGTAGTTGTCTATCCCAGTAGGTGAGTATCCCGGTAGTTGTTATAATTGGTTCTATGTAATATGCAAGAACTACTTGTCTAACTTTAAAGGACAACGACTTATTGCGCAAATCATTCATCATTTGATAGAATGCAGTGTTCTGTTCTTTACCTCAGGGATTCATCTTTCTTCTGATGTTCTCCATGTGCCTAGATATCTGAATTTCTGCACTTGTACTTGCTCCAAAATAACATCATTTACCTTAATTGCACATTTAGACACAATCTGTTTCTTTGATACCACCAGGACTTCTGTCTTTCTATTATTCAAACTAGGACCCATTTTTTCACTTTCTACAATCGCTGTATCTATCATTTCCTGTAGATCCTTCTGACTTGTTGCTATAAAGACGATGTCATCAGTATAACACGAGTTATTTATATTATGTCCACCAACCAGAATCTCTTAAATATTTTCTGTAGATCTTATTGTTCACTGTAGAATGAGAACAAATCAGGAGACATTACACAACCTTGTCAGACGCCCTTCTGTATATACTGAAATGTTCCTACCAGGTTGTTGATTCTTATGGCTGCTGTTTGCTGCCAATATATGTTCTTTATTATTCGCAGATCTTTGCCGTCATTGTTCAGTTGCGTTACTAATTTTATTATTTCGTCGTGTTTCCCATTGTCAAATGCTTTTATGTAGTCTATGTATGAAGCATAAGTACAGATCTGTTTTTAACTGCAATAGCTCTTCCTAAAGTGTCCTGAGAATATATATATATATATATATATATATATATATATATATATATATATATATATATATATATATATATATAGCGTTGTTTGTGCCTTTTCCCTCGACAAATCCACACTGTTCATCACTAATTTCAGGTTTAGTCTTAATTCTTATTCTTTTCACAATTATTCTCAATTACAACTTTGTCATGTGACGCATAAGAATTATTGTCCGATACCCTTCCCATTCTTATGCGCCTGGTTTCTTTGGCAGTGCTATAAAGATGGATTTAATAGGTCACTAGGAATGTACCCACTAGTATAGGTGTCTTTTAGAATTTGTTAAATATTTGGATTCCAAAACCACTTAGACCCTCAACTTCCTTCAATGTAATGTTGTCTAGATCGGGTGCCTTTCCTTTCTTCATGCGATGTAGTGCATCTTCAACTTCCGCGGCAAGTATTGGTGTACCCTCACCAATGTTTTGAATATTCACACCCGATCTCTTATCATCATACAGCTCTTCCAGATATTCTGTTCTTCGATTGACTATATCATCTTCTCCCATGTTATGTCAATATCTTATGTAAAATGTGAAACATTGTTATGGCTATGTGTTTTTTAAAATGTGAAATATTATTATGACTATATGTTACATAACATGAGAAACATTGTTATGATCATATGTTACATAACATGTAAAAACGTTGTTGTTACTATATGTTACATAACATGTGAAAACGTTGTTGTGACTATATGTTACATACATGTGAAACATTGTTATGACTATGTTACATAACATGTGAAAACATTGTTGTGACTATATGTTACATAACATGTGAAACATTGTTATGACTAAATGTTATATATGTGAAACGTTGTTGTGACCAAACGTTACATAACATGTGAAAACGTTGTTGTGACCATATGTTATATAACATGTGAAACATTGTTATGACTAAATGTTATATATGTGAAACATTGTTACGACTATATGTTACATAAAATGTGAAATGTTGTTATGACTATATGTTACATAAAATGTGAAATGTTGTTACGACTGTATGTTACATAAAATGTGAAAACATTGGTATGACTGTATGTTATATATGTGAAACATTGTTACGACTATATGTTATATATGTGAAACATTGTTACGACTATATGTTACATAAAATGAGACACATTGTTTTGACCATATGTTACATAAAACGTGAACACAACGTTATTACTATATCTAATATAACGTGAACACGTTTTTTTTTCAGAAACAGTATGCCCTGATGGTACGTTTGGCTTGGACTGTGGATCTTTGTGTAATTGTACTGACAGATGACAGACCTGCCTGCTGAGCACAGGACAGTGTGCAGCGGCTTGCCCCAATGGCTTTTATGGGTTGAGCTGTTTAGTGCCGTGTCGTGACGCCTGCAGAAGTGGCGTGTGTACCCCTCGGCACGGTGACTGCATCGCTGAGCTTCGGCATGCAAGCGTCTTCAAGCGGGCTGAGTCTAGGACTCGAAAAGCTAACTGGACTGTCATTTCTGGTAAGTTGTGACGAGACATTTGTGACAATGGGAAATATAACGAGGCGAAGTGATGAAGTGACTTAGAGTTGTGGCGGGAGATGTGGCAAGGCATTTGTGGTAGCGGGAGGTATAACAAGATGATGGTTAACTGCGGTGAGTAGTTATGTGAAGTGATTTAGAGTTTTGTAGGGAGATGTGACAAGAAACTTTCGGTGACAGGCGATACAACAAGATAATGGTTAATTACGGGGCTGGGGATATGAAGTGAGTTGTGGCGGGAGATGTGACGAGACATTTGTGGTAGCGGGAGATATAACAAGGTGATGGTTAACTGCGGAGAGTGGGGATATGAAGTGACTTAAAGTTGTGTAGGGAGATGTGACAAGAAACTTTTGGTGACAGACGATACACCAAGATAATGATTAACTACGGAGAGTACGGATGTGAAGTGACTTAACAATTGTGTAGGGAGATGTGACAAGAAACTTTTGGTGACAGACGATACACCAAGATAATGATTAACTACGGGGAGTACGGATGTGAAGTGACTTAACAATTGTGTAGGGAGATGTGACAAGAAACTTTTGGTGACAGACGATACACCAAGATAATGATTAACTACGGAGAGTACGGATGTGAAGTGACTTAACAATTGTGTAGGGAGATGTGACAAGACACTTTTGGTGACAGACGATACACCAAGATAATGATTAACTACGGGGAGTACGGATGTGAAGTGACTTAAACTTGTGGCGGGAGTTGTGACGAGACATTTGTGGCAACGGTAGCTGTAAAAAGATGAATGACTACTACGGGTAGTGGGGGTATGAGATGACTTGTGGCGGGAAATGTGACAAAAAATCTTTGATGAAAGAAGCTGTGAGAAAATAGTTGTTAACAACTGTCTTAAGTGACTTATAGTTGTGGCAGGAGATGTGACAAAAACTTTTAGTGACAGAAGATATAACAAGATAATGGTGATCTAGGGATTTGAGGACAGGGGGTGGGGGGAATATGAAGTTTCAACGAATATTACAGAAAATGTAAAACCATATTTAGGGTCGAGGAAACAAAGAGACTGAACCATTATGCACACGCAAGAGGATCTCGGCGGACCATATAGGGCCAAAAGGTTTATATATAGAACTAAGAGGCTTAACAACAACAACAATAATAATAATAATAATAATAATAATAATAATAATAATAATAACTTAAACACAGAAGCCACAATCAATATGTTGTACAATTTATTGCCTGGCATATTTCGCTGCTTCTCATCAGGTGCAGAGTTATATATCATATGAATAAATATATGAATAACCCCGGGAAGTTTAACCCGGTCAACAAATGGCTGCAGAAGTCGGATGTGTCGGCCTAACCGCGCAAGAACGCAGCTCTTCTGTAAACAGGCACAACACAATCATGTCCGGGGGAAAAACTCTCCGGATGAACGCAGAAGAAGGAGAAGAAGAAGAAGAAGCAGCAGCAGAAGAAGAAGAAGATGAAGAAGAAGGAGAAGAAGATGAAGAAGAAGAAGAAGAAGAAGAAGAAGAAGAAGAAGAAGAAGAAGAAGAAGAAGAAGAAGAAGAAGAAGAAGAAGAAGAAGAAGAAGAAGAAGAAGAAGAAGAAGAAGAAGAAGAAATGAATAATATTTAAGAAGATAGAATTAAAACACATAGTCACGGGTATTGTTCGAATGTTATTCGTTATCCCAGCGGTAATTTCAAATTTACCGCAAACTCTTTCTGTGTGAACAAAACTGACTGGAACTGTCTAATTGTTAATGCCTCACTGTATTTGAGCAATCATTTATTGTTCGTCGGATACAATATACGAAATGCTTTTTCTTTGTTCACGCAACGATGTATTTAATTAGGTCTTGAGAAATAAATGCCATCATCAAATCACTTTATCATTTACCACCTGACCCACACAAATCACTTTATCATTTACCAGCTAACCCACACAAATCACTTTACCATTTACCAACTAACCCACACAAATCACTTTGTCATTTACCAGCTAACCCACACAAACCACTTTATCATTTACCACCTGACCCACACAAATCACTTTATCATTTACCAGCTAACCCACACAAATCACTTTATCATTTACTACCTAACCAACACAAATCACTTTATCATTTACCACCTGACCCACACAAATGCCTTTACCGTTTACCACCTGACCCACACAAATCACTTTGTAATTTATTAACTAAACCATACACATCACTCCTGTTGCCCCCTCTTTCCTTAGGTTGCCACCCCGGTTACTATGGCAAAGGCTGTATGATGCCCTGCGACCAGAAATGTAACCAGAAATGTGACCCAGTTACGGGCCAATGCCTAAGATGTCAGCCGGGTTACCACGGGATGAACTGTAGCCAAAAATGTAAGAACGACTGCTTCAATGACATGTGTGACGCCGACAGTGGCTACTGTCTGGAGTGTTCCGTGGACAAGTGGGGCAACTTCTGTGAGAAAAGTAAGTTTGGTTCTTATACTTTGAACCCCTACACCGGTCAGTTGGACTAAAATGTTGTCTTCTCGTCCTTGACTTGGGGACGTAAATTACAAGTACCTGTAAAGTCAGAGTGGGTTTGTCTGATGGCGAGGGTCAGTGGTAATGGAGAAAGCTAATCTACACTCAAAAAATCAGTCTAGGGCACTTGAAGTATATGGTGTATTTTTAATGACTGCTGTGTTTGAAAATATTGCCGGTCCAAGTTTTGTATTCACCCTCTGTAAAGTTCATGCAACATAATAGGTGATTTTTTTAGTGTAGATTAGCTTTCTCCATTACCACTGACCCTCGCCATCAGACAAACCCACTCTGACTTTACAGGTACTTGTAATTTACGTCCCCAAGTCAAGGACGAGAAGTCAACATTTTTGTCCAACTGTCTGGTGTAGGGGTTGAACCCACTACCTCGGTATCAGCGCACCGGATGTTTAAAAACGAACGCTGATATCTGCCACATGGTGAATGACATATAATAATAATAACAATAATACTCCTCTGCAGCTCGCTGTCAAGGTAGAACCAAATGAACAGAATCCAGAAGCAAAGTGCCCAAAACATCGACGACTAGAAGCCGGCTGGCATGTCTGTTATGTCAATATTTATTTCCGGTGAATAGCTTGTGATAAATATGAATCATAATACTAATAATAATAATAACCATATGTGTACTGTTACCGTACAGCCGGGAGTGCCAGTACCGTAGCAATAAACATAATCACACAGCTGAACCTAACTATTCAAATGCCGATACAATGCGTCACCGCCTAGCGTCTGTTCGAATGCCTTCTATCGGTAGACCGTTCTGTCACCTTGGCCATTCACGCCGAGTCCTAATTTATACATTTCTGACCAGCTGTTTTGTGACGAAACGCGTTTATCTGTCTTGGGTCGTCAAGATCCCGCACTATTTTGGCGCGTCATCGGGGACTTTCCCAGCTTAAAATAGACTGAGGGAAGCCGATGGAAGAATTACTATCTAGAATCTTCTCGAAACCCCGGAATTCGAGTAACCCGTGATATGGGGTATCGCTCTAAATTCCCGTGCAGAGAGATCTAGAAACTCTAGGCAGGGAATGACGATTTCCCGAGAAAGTGTCTTTTCTCAAGAAGCACTCGCTTCTTGTGCGCATTGAGTTAGCACAAAGCGGGAATGTGGCTAAACCAGTCATTCACTTACTTGTGTTCGAGCAGAACAGACGCAGGCCTGCTGTGTGCCATTTTTGTGTGCGTCTCACCTCAACCATGATTCGGCTGACTGTTATGAAAGGAAGCTAAGAAGCCCTTAAACAGTTCGGAAGCTGACTGGAGGTCTAGTTCCGACATTCAGGTAGATATTTGTTTAAATCTTTTAACGGTGTACGTGTGTTCCACACGCCATTGTTCTAACCTCATTACCTATGCGGATGCCCTTGCATACTAATGAGCAAACCGATCGATAACGCAGTTGAATGTTAATCGGGTTTGTTTACCGTGTGCTCGCGAATCAGCTGTTAGGAACGCCGTAATGTGATGTGGGCGATCTGGGTTCCAACTATGTGTACCATAGTTTGCCAATCGTTGCATCTATTAGGTTGTTGTGTTAGAATAAAACATAGTTACTTGTGCCTGATAGAAACTTAGATTTTGTCAGTCAGTTGCTGAAGCCAGAAGAACGGTTAGAAAACCAGGTAAGTTGGTAGGTGGAGATTCAGACAAGATTGTGCTTAGTGACTAAGTAAAGGAAGAACTTAGTTCTGTGCCACCAGGAATGATGTAACTATTGGGTAGTAACTTAATAGTGAATTCATTGTGTGGAACAGCGGATTTCTGTGTAAAGGTAAGTTGCTTTGGTGCTATATCTATATATATATATATATATAGGATGTGACATTGTGTATATATATTCGGTCATGGCATGTGATACTTCCTAGAGTGATTCCGAACGCCGAATAGGCCGACGCGTGATAACACTGCGTGCCATCGCGATATAACTATGCGTTCTGAAATCTTGTCTAAGCTATCTTTCTCTTTCATACTGGCGCTAGTGCGAGTGAATGCTAAGGTGCTGGAAGTATGGAAGGATGCAAGGAGGCTGTATGAGACTGGGGAAATATAGGATCTGGGGGAAGTGAAAGCAAGTTAGGAAAGTATGGGTTGGTAGGCCAAGCCAACGATGAAGTTCAGTCCATGCCAAGGCTAAACCACTTGGGGAGGACAGAACTGGAACATTACCCTTGGAACATGTGGGGAACATGTATTCGCAAGAAGGCTTCTTGACTCTAAGGCAGAGTCTAATAAGAAGAGTTTGCTATGGAGTGGGCAGGTGGTCCCACCAGCAAACAGGCTTGTGTACATATTGGATGTGATCATGTACTATTCCTATATCCCGAGGGATGGTATATTGATCCAGATATGTTTCTTAATGAACTTTGATGATGTTAGGAACGAGTCCAGGGACTCTTTACCTATTTGTTTAGTTCGATTAACTTAGAACTATGATAACAGCTTTCTATCAGTACTGACGTTAGCGACGACTGGTAGATGAGTAGGGATAGGTGAGACCTACGAGCAGACTCGTCATTCTGATTTCTTGCTCTGTTTGACGGGCTGTTCTGTGAGGCCAGCTGACATTTGTGAACCCATGCTCTACTACTCTCCATATAGAGATAATGTTTTGGTTATATGCATAACTAAATAGCATGACTGAGAGTTGAGTAGTGATTGGTAGGATGCATGTGGACTAATGTTTGGGCCAGTATACTCTCACCGGTCGCTCTTCCTTTTCAGGAGTTTGCCCGTTGAGGAACCAGTCAACTATCATTGTTGTTGGCAGGAAACCACTTCGTGTGACACCGCGAAGGGTTTAGGTCTGTACTTATCACGCCAGACTCCACCACCCCAGGTACCCAATGTGATTCACCATGCGGGCAGGTTGCATCAAGAAATACAACTGCCCGGAAGGTCTACGTGTGGGAAGGGATGGTTGGTGATGTTTTCTGATAATAAAAGATACACTGTGTTTTGCCAGGAACATTTCAGCATTTTGAGCAATTATGCTCAACGAAAGGAAACACTGGTCCGTATCTTATGACGGAGGTTCTGCCTAAACGCAGAAGTAACTGATCTTCAGACACTTGAATGGTTCTTTGGACAGCTATAGTGGCTGGTCTTGAGAAGAACTACACCAGTTAGTGACTTGTGGCAAGTGTAACCCGGTGGAAGGGACTATGGATTATAGTCCAACCTGGATTGTTTCGGTGAACTCGATGTCTGATTCTAATTAGGTACTGTTCAGTATGAAGATTGTCAACGGTGTTAGAATAGGACTCCAGGACAATTTCAGTAGCCATATCTGATTCTACCAAGCAGTGGGACTGTAAGAGACCATTGAATTGGTCAGTGACAATTTGTCCATCCATGTTCCAGTGTTGTGAACGAGACCATTGAAGTGGTCACTGACATTTTTCCGTTCATGTTCCGGTGATGTGATGAAGGGACCATTGAATTGGTCAGGGACATCTTCGTTCAGCAGTGGAACTGTGTTATGAGTGACAGACCATTAGATTGGTCAGTGACTGTGTAAGTTCAGCGAAGTAACGCCTACTTGGAGTCAAGTCCGGGAGGATTGTCTCCCAACCGGTGGTGTTCGCGAACGATATTAACAGTGACTCCGTGGGAGGGATACAGATGCAGTTGGTCCAGTGAAGGGTGATCCAGCAGTGACTCTATTGTGGTGGATCCAGGCTCTGGAGACGGAGTGGTCTTCAAGGTTCTAGTCATCTCACTGGAAGGAAGCCGGGTGAGTGGCGGACCGACTGGACAGGACACCTGCATCCAATCTACTTCTCACCTCGATGATGAAAACTCTATCTCTGATTCTGTCTCTACTCTATCTTCTTTTTGTGTAAATAGATTCTTCTATCAGGATGTTCATTTCAGTTCTATATTCTCAAGGGTAGAATAAACTTTATGTAAGTTGACTTGCTCTTTGTATAATGATTGAGTGTGGTCTCGGACGATGCCTAAGTGTTCATTGTTCCACAGGTGTAGGTAGTTAGTGGGGGTCTAGAATCTGGAGGGGCTTGTAGACGTAATTAACTAATATGAGATCAACCACAGAGTAAAAATGTGTATCAGCTTGTCCAACCCCTGGGGCTAGAATACACGGGAGTGCCAGAGACACCTCGGGTGTGGTTCACTCTCACTACCCAAGGTGAACTCGTGACACTCCCATACAGAGTGGGGGCCCGTCTGGGATTATTCCAAGATCTCTGTGTGTTGTAGACCTCTCACATAGGGATAGGGACTTAGTCTTTATCCTCTACTTCAGTCTACATAAGATTCTACTACTTCTACCTATCTCCTAACTGTCTGACGGACATTTGTGTTGTGGTGTTTAGTTAGGACTATTGATTATTGATTCATTGTATTGCTCACCCACACATATGTGAGTACCCACCTCTCATAGTCAACATGTCTACCCAAGAGATAGACTTAGACAAGGTTCAGGAAACTGGGCGTAAGTCAGGTCTAGAGGGAGATGCTTTGAAATCCTATGTGCAAGAGGTGGAAAGAAATTTCCGCCAAGAGGAAAGAGAGAGGAGGAGAGCAGAAAGAGAACTAGAAGCCAGTAAAGTGGCTCTTGAGGAAAAGAGGATTGCGGCTGATACTGAATTGAAACTGCTTGAGTGGGAAGCCGAGAGAGAGAGACGTGACCATGAGTATCGAATGAAGCTACTTGAGGCACAAGTGCCTGCTACAGGTGTAACTGATGGAGCTATAGGAGGAAGTGTACCTCCTGGCTCAGAGTCAACCAGTAGACGTGACTACCAGGCTATGAAATGGCCTTTACTGCCATTCGAACCCGAGAAAGAACGTATAGACCAATACTTAGAGAAGTATGAGGCAATGTGTATTGCAATGGGTCTGGACAAACAGAAATGGTGTTTGAAACTCTCCCAGGGACTCCGCGCCGAAGGTTATGAGGTGTACGCACGCTTGCCACCGGGTCTTCAGAATGATTACCCGGCACTGAAAGCGGCTATATTGAAGAGATTCGAGATCACAGCGCACTCATACCGAAGGAAGTTTCGGACTGCGAAGCGAGAGCCTGGTGAGCTGTTTTCATCATACAGTGTGAGATTAAACTCATACCTTCTCAAGTGGATGGCTTTGGCCGGATTTAATGAGGAGTATGAAAGTTTGCGTGAGTTGATGGTTGTAGATCAGATGCGAATGCAAATGTCCAAACCCTTGCGAAACTTCTTAGGTGAGAATGGGGCTGAGAGATTGGATATAGTCACCAAGTTAGCCGAAAGATACGTTGAAGTCTATGGCGAGACTGGGGATACCAGTCCAACAGATCCGAGATCGAAAGATACGGATCAAGGTAAGTCAAAGAAGACCAAGAAGACCAGAGGGGCTGATGAACCCAAGAAACAGGTAGACTCTTTAGAGAAGATCTCTAACGTCAACCAAGGTAAGAATAGCCCACCTAGTTCTCCAAAGAGGAAGTGGAGTGAACGATGGTGCAAATTCTGCAAGTCCAGCACCCACAACACGAGTGAGTGCAAGAGTAAACCCAAGGACTTTCACTTTGCTTTTCTTGCAGAGGTTAGGGATAGACCCTGCAGGAAAGTGAAGTCGGTTGATGGGAATGGAGAACCTAGACGACCTCCAGTGGTTGAGAGAGTAGAAGTGAATAGGCAACAGGTACGACACAGGATTGCAATTTCCGAGTGTAATTGCATCCCACCTGACAGGCCCAGAGCAACTCACCGGGGAGATGACGGAGATACAGCCAGCCAGTAGGAGTGCTGTAGCGTTACGTTGCCCGATTGCCAATGTGGAGATTCGGAGCAAGTACGTCACTGGACGCATTCAGGCGGCAGTAGTACCGGATCCTCTCTATCCCTTAATTCTCGGCCGGAAGTACGTGTTTCTGGGTGAACCAGAACACCCTAGCATCCATAAGTCTAGGCAGGTCAGAGATGCAGAGGCAGAGGGTCTCGAAAAGGTAAGTCTCCGAAATACTCACCCGGATGGAATGAGTAATGCTCGGAGCAAGGATGCAACAGAGTGTCCTTGTTCAGAATGGTTGCCCACCAATGAAAACCCGTTAACTCAGGGTAAGTTCGAATCTGACAACCGGTTACCGTTAATTCAGACCGGATCAGAGAGAAGGCAGAAGGAACGTAAGTTGGTTCCTGAGAGCTTCAGAGCTAATCTGCTGCGAACGGTACATGTCAGTCCCCAACCGGACATCTGACTGTAGGGACAACCAGTAAATGTCTATCCCGGTACTATTGGTGGCCGGGAATGACAGGCGACGTGCGCAGGTATATTAGATCCTGTCCGGAGTGCCGTAAATGCACACCTGAGAAACGGACGAAGACGAAGATATCCTTAGAGGTTGGAGACCGAGTTCTAGTACTCCTCCCAATCGAGGGGAACGAATTCGAAATCGGGTGGCAGGGCCCATTCCTAGTGGATAAAGTGGGGCTCCACAAGCACTATGGAGTGGTGATCCTGGGAAAGTCTTACACTTTCCATTCCAGTCTCCTCATGCGCTATGAGGAGAAGCCCGATGATAAGTCCACCAACCCAAGGGCGCAGAGATTCGCTGAAAGTACGGTTCGGGGTTCAGGTCAGGTAGCGGAAAGCCTGTCACACCATAGGAAGTCCTATATGTATGTGCAGGTACCTTCTTCGGTTCAGCCCGGTGCTCGGGGGAACATGACCGGCCAAAGGAACACCCGCAGTGCTAGCTACACTGAGAACCGTGGTCGGAAGAGGTGGGTTGTGTCGGAACGGACACAGACCCTTGGTCCCCCAACCCGACCAACTGCAGTCCAGCTGGGTCCTCGAAAGGGGAAGCTGGAGTTGCAGAAGTCCAGTAAACTCTGGCAGGAACGATCGTTAAATCAGATCGAGACGGGAGCTCTAGTCCGCAAGACACTGCGAGATGCCCGATCGCAGTAGCGGAGTAGGCGTGGATCACCCGTGATACTGAATAGCTTGTCTCCCCACCAAAGGTGGTAACAGTATCCTATGAAATATTGACGGGTTGACTTCCTCACCCGCCATCCGGTCTCTAAGAATGAATAACGAACGACATAGACAGCTTCTGCGTAGAAGTGGAACGACGGGGTCGATCCTCTTAAAGTGGGGGCCTATGTGACGAAACGCGTTTATCTGTCTTGGGTCGTCAAGATCCCGCACTATTTTGGCGCGTCATCGGGGACTTTCCCAGCTTAAAATAGACTGAGGGAAGCCGATGGAAGAATTACTATCTAGAATCTTCTCGAAACCCCGGAATTCGAGTAACCCGTGATATGGGGTATCGCTCTAAATTCCCGTGCAGAGAGATCTAGAAACTCTAGGCAGGGAATGACGATTTCCCGAGAAAGTGTCTTTTCTCAAGAAGCACTCGCTTCTTGTGCGCATTGAGTTAGCACGAAGCGGGAATGTGGCTAAACCAGTCATTCACTTACTTGTGTTCGAGCAGAACAGACGCAGGCCTGCTGTGTGCCATTTTTGTGTGCGTCTCACCTCAACCATGATTCGGCTGACTGTTATGAAAGGAAGCTAAGAAGCCCTTAAACAGTTCGGAAGCTGACTGGAGGTCTAGTTCCGACATTCAGGTAGATATTTGTTTAAATCTTTTAACGGTGTACGTGTGTTCCACACGCCATTGTTCTAACCTCATTACCTATGCGGATGCCCTTGCATACTAATGAGCAAACCGATCGATAACGCAGTTGAATGTTAATCGGGTTTGTTTACCGTGTGCTCGCGAATCAGCTGTTAGGAACGCCGTAATGTGATGTGGGCGATCTGGGTTCCAACTATGTGTACCATAGTTTGCCAATCGTTGCATCTATTAGGTTGTTGTGTTAGAATAAAACATAGTTACTTGTGCCTGATAGAAACTTAGATTTTGTCAGTCAGTTGCTGAAGCCAGAAGAACGGTTAGAAAACCAGGTAAGTTGGTAGGTGGAGATTCAGACAAGATTGTGCTTAGTGACTAAGTAAAGGAAGAACTTAGTTCTGTGCCACCAGGAATGATGTAACTATTTGGTAGTAACTTAATAGTGAATTCATTGTGTGGAACAGCGGATTTCTGTGTAAAGGTAAGTTGCTTTGGTGCTATATCTATATATATATATATAGGATGTGACATTGTGTATATATATTCGGTCATGGCATGTGATACTTCCTAGAGTGATTCCGAACGCCGAATAGGCCGACGCGTGATAACACTGCGTGCCGTCGCGATATAACTATGCGCTCTGAAATCTTGTCTAAGCTATCTTTCTCTTTCATACTGGCGCTAGTGCGAGTGAATGCTAAGGTGCTGAAAGTATGGAAGGATGCAAGGAGGCTGTATGAGACTGGGGAAATATAGGATCTGGGGGAAGTGAAAGCAAGTTAGGAAAGTATGGGTTGGTAGGCCAAGCCAACGATGAAGTTCAGTCCATGCCAAGGCTAAACCACTTGGGGAGGACAGAACTGGAACATTACCCTTGGAACATGTAGGGAACATGTATTCGCAAGAAGGCTTCTTGACTCTAAGGCAGAGTCTAATAAGAAGAGTTTGCTATGGAGTGGGCAGGTGGTCCCACCAGCAAACAGGCTTGTGTACATATTGGATGTGATCATGTACTATTCCTATATCCCGAGGGATGGTATATTGATCCAGATATGTTTCTTAATGAACTTTGATGATGTTAGGAACGAGTCCAGGGACTCTTTACCTATTTGTTTAGTTCGATTAACTTAGAACTATGATAACAGCTTTCTATCAGTACTGACGTTAGCGACGACTGGTAGATGAGTAGGGATAGGTGAGACCTACGAGCAGACTCGTCATTCTGATTTCTTGCTCTGTTTGACGGGCTGTTCTGTGAGGCCAGCTGACATTTGTGAACCCATGCTCTACTACTCTCCATATAGAGATAATGTTTTGGTTATATGCATAACTAAATAGCATGACTGAGAGTTGAGTAGTGATTGGTAGGATGCATGTGGACTAATGTTTGGGCCAGTATACTCTCACCGGTCGCTCTTCCTTTTCAGGAGTTTGCCTGTTGAGGAACCAGTCAACTATCATTGTTGTTGGCAGGAAACCACTTCGTGTGACACCGCGAAGGGTTCAGGTCTGTACTTATCACGCCAGACTCCACCACCCCAGGTACCCAATGTGATTCACCATGCGGGCAGGTTGCATCAAGAAATACAACTGCCCGGAAGGTCTACGTGTGGGAAGGGATGGTTGGTGATGTTTTCTGATAATAAAAGATACACTGTGTTTTGCCAGGAACATTTCAGCATTTTGAGCAATTATGCTCAACGAAAGGAAACACCGGTCCGTATCTTATGACGGAGGTTCTGCCTAAACGCAGAAGTAACTGATCTTCAGACACTTGAATGGTTCTTTGGACAGCTATAGTGGCTGGTCTTGAAAAGAACTACACCAGTTAGTGACTTGTGGCAAGTGTAACCCGGTGGAAGGGACTATGGATTATAGTCCAACCTGGATTGTTTCGGTGAACTCGATGTCTGATTCTAATTAGGTACTGTTCAGTATGAAGATTGTCTACGGTGTTAGAATAGGACTCCAGGACAATTTCAGTAGCCATATCTGATTCTACCAAGCAGTGGGACTGTAAGAGACCATTGAATTGGTCAGTGACAATTTGTCCATCCATGTTCCAGTGTTGTGTACGAGACCATTGAATTGGTCACTGACATTTTTCCGTTCATGTTCCGGTGATGTGATGAAGGGACCATTGAATTGGTCAGGGACATCTTCGTTCAGCAGTGGAACTGTGTTATGAGTGACAGACCATTAGATTGGTCAGTGACTGTGTAAGTTCAGCGAAGTAACGCCTACTTGGAGTCAAGTCCGGGAGGATTGTCTCCCAACCGGTGGTGTTCGCGAACGATATTAACAGTGACTCCGTGGGAGGGATACAGATGCAGTTGGTCCAGTGAAGGGTGATCCAGCAGTGACTCTATTGTGGTGGATCCAGGCTCTGGAGACGGAGTGGTCTTCAAGGTTCTAGTCATCTCACTGGAAGGAAGCCGGGTGAGTGGCGGACCGACTGGACGGGACACCTGCATCCAATCTACTTCTCACCTCGATGATGAAAACTCTATCTCTGATTCTGTCTCTACTCTATCTTCTTTTTGTGTAAATAGATTCTTCTATCAGGATGTTCATTTCAGTTCTATATTCTCAAGGGTAGAATAAACTTTATGTAAGTTGACTTGCTCTTTGTATAATGATTGAGTGTGGTCTCGGACGATGCCTAAGTGTTCATTGTTCCACAGGTGTAGGTAGTTAGTGGGGGTCTAGAATCTGGAGGGGCTTGTAGACGTAATTAACTAATATGAGATCAACCACAGAGTAAAAATGTGTATCAGCTTGTCCAACCCCTGGGGCTAGAATACACGGGAGTGCCAGAGACACCTCGGGTGTGGTTCACTCTCACTACCCAAGGTGAACTCGTGACACTCCCATACAGAGTGGGGGCCCGTCCGGGATTATTCCAAGATCTCTGTGTGTTGTAGACCTCTCACATAGGGATAGGGACTTCGTCTTTATCCTCTACTTCAGTCTACATAAGATTCTACTACTTCTACCTATCTCCTAACTGTCTGACGGACATTTGTGTTGTGGTGTTTAGTTAGGACTATTGATTATTGATTCATTGTATTGCTCACCCACACATATTTGAGTACCCACCTCTCATAGTCAACATGTCTACCCAAGAGATAGACTTAGACAAGGTTCAGGAAACTGGGCGTAAGTCAGGTCTAGAGGGAGATGCTTTGAAATCCTATGTGCAAGAGGTGGAAAGAAATTTCCGCCAAGAGGAAAGAGAGAGGAGGAGAGCAGAAAGAGAACTGGAAGCCAGTAAAGTGGCTCTTGAGGAAAAGAGGATTGCGGCTGATACTGAATTGAAACGGCTTGAGTGGGAAGCCGAGAGAGAGAGACGTGACCATGAGTATCGAATGAAGCTACTTGAGGCACAAGTGCCTGCTACAGGTGTAACTGATGGAGCTATAGGAGGAAGTGTACCTCCTGGCTCAGAGTCAACCAGTAGACGTGACTACCAGGCTATGAAATGGCCTTTACTGCCATTCGAACCCGAGAAAGAACGTATAGACCAATACTTAGAGAAGTATGAGGCAATGTGTATTGCAATGGGTCTGGACAAACAGAAATGGTGTTTGAAACTCTCCCAGGGACTCCGCGCCGAAGGTTATGAGGTGTACGCACGCTTGCCACCGGGTCTTCAGAATGATTACCCGGCACTGAAAGCGGTTATATTGAAGCGATTCGAGATCACAGCGCACTCATACCGAAATAAGTTTCGGACTGCGGAGCGAGAGCCTGGTGAGCTGTTTTCATCATACAGTGTGAGATTAAACTCATACCTTCTCAAGTGGATGGCTTTGGCCGGATTTAATGAGGAGTATGAAAGTTTGCGTGAGTTGATGGTTGTAGATCAGATGCGAATGCAAATGTCCAAACCCTTGCGAAACTTCTTAGGTGAGAATAGGGCTGAGAGATTGGATATAGTCACCAAGTTAGCCGAAAGATACGTTGAAGTCTATGGCGAGACTGGGGATACCAGTCCAACAGATCCGAGATCGAAAGATACGGATCAAGGTAAGTCAAAGAAGACCAAGAAGACCAGAGGGGCTGATGAACCCAAGAAACAGGTAGACTCTTTAGAGAAGATCTCTAACGTCAACCAAGGTAAGAATAGCCCACCTAGTTCTCCAAAGAGGAAGTGGAGTGAACGATGGTGCAAATTCTGCAAGTCCAGCACCCACAACACGAGTGAGTGCAAGAGTAAACCCAAGGACTTTCACTTTGCTTGTCTTGCAGAGGTTAGGGATAGACCCTGCAGGAAAGTGAAGTCGGTTGATGGGAATGGAGAACCTAGACGACCTCCAGTGGTTGAGAGAGTAGAAGTGAATGGGCAACAGGTGATGTGCCTCTACGACACAGGATTGCAATTTCCGAGTGTAATTGCATCCCACCTGACAGGCCCAGAGCAACTCACCGGGGAGATGACGGAGATACAGCCAGCCAGTAGGAGTGCTGTAGCGTTACGTTGCCCGATTGCCAATGTGGAGATTCGGAGCAAGTACGTCACTGGACGCATTCAGGCGGCAGTAGTACCGGATCCTCTCTATCCCTTAATTCTCGGCCGGAAGTACGTGTTTCTGGGTGAACCAGAACACCCTAGCATCCATAAGTCTAGGCAGGTCAGAGATGCAGAGGCAGAGGGTCTCGAAAAGGTAAGTCTCCGAAATACTCACCCGGATGGAATGAGTAATGCTCGGAGCAAGGATGCAACAGAGTGTCCTTGTTCAGAATGGTTGCCCACAAATGAAAACCCGTTAACTCAGGGTAAGTTCGAATCTGACAACCGGTCACCGTTAATTCAGACCGGATCAGAGAGAAGGCAGAAGGAACGTAAGTTGGTTCCTGAGAGCTTCAGAGCTAATCTGCTGCGAACGGTACATGTCAGGTCCCCAACCGGACATCTGACTGTAGGGACAACCAGTAAATGTCTATCCCGGTACTATTGGTGGCCGGGAATGACAGGCGACGTGCGCAGGTATATTAGGTCTTGTCCGGAGTGCCGTAAATGCACACCTGAGAAACGGACGAAGACGAAGATATCCTTAGAGGTTGGAGACCGAGTTCTAGTACTCCTCCCAATCGAGGGGAACGAATTCGAAATCGGGTGGCAGGGCCCATTCCTAGTGGATAAAGTGGGGCTCCACAAGCACTATGGAGTGGTGATCCTGGGAAAGTCTTACACTTTCCATTCCAGTCTCCTCATGCGCTATGAGGAGAAGCCCGATGATAAGTCCACCAACCCAAGGGCGCAGAGATTCGCTGAAAGTACGGTTCGGGGTTCAGGTCAGGTAGCGGAAAGCCTGTCACACCATAGGAAGTCCTATATGTATGTGCAGGTACCTTCTTCGGTTCAGCCCGGTGCTCGGGGGAACATGACCGGCCAAAGGAACACCCGCAGTGCTAGCTACACTGAGAACCGTGGTCGGAAGAGGTGGGTTGTGTCGGAACGGACACAGATCCTTGGTCCCCCAACCCGACCAACTGCAGTCCAGCTGGGTCCTCGAAAGGGGAAGCTGGAGTTGCAGAAGTCCAGTAAACTCTGGCAGGAACGATCGTTAAATCAGATCGAGACGGGAGCTCTAGTCCGCAAGACACTGCGAGATGCCCGATCGCAGTAGCGGAGTAGGCGTGGATCACCCGTGATACTGAATAGCTTGTCTCCCCACCAAAGGTGGTAACAGTATCCTATGAAATATTGACGGGTTGACTTCCTCACCCGCCATCCGGTCTCTAAGAATGAAGAACGAACGACATAGACAGCTTCTGCGTAGAAGTGGAACGACGGGGTCGATCCTCTTAAAGTGGGGGCCTATGTGACGAAACGCGTTTATCTGTCTTGGGTCGTCAAGATCCCGCACTATTTTGGCGCGTCATCGGGGACTTTCCCAGCTTAAAATAGACTGAGGGAAGCCGATGGAAGAATTACTATCTAGAATCTTCTCGAAACCCCGGAATTCGAGTAACCCGTGATATGGGGTATCGCTCTAAATTCCCGTGCAGAGAGATCTAGAAACTCTAGGCAGGGAATGACGATTTCCCGAGAAAGTGTCTTTTCTCAAGAAGCACTCGCTTCTTGTGCGCATTGAGTTAGCACGAAGCGGGAATGTGGCTAAACCAGTCATTCACTTACTTGTGTTCGAGCAGAACAGACGCAGGCCTGCTGTGTGCCATTTTTGTGTGCGTCTCACCTCAACCATGATTCGGCTGACTGTTATGAAAGGAAGCTAAGAAGCCCTTAAACAGTTCGGAAGCTGACTGGAGGTCTAGTTCCGACATTCAGGTAGATATTTGTTTAAATCTTTTAACGGTGTACGTGTGTTCCACACGCCATTGTTCTAACCTCATTACCTATGCGGATGCCCTTGCATACTAATGAGCAAACCGATCGATAACGCAGTTGAATGTTAATCGGGTTTGTTTACCGTGTGCTCGCGAATCAGCTGTTAGGAACGCCGTAATGTGATGTGGGCGATCTGGGTTCCAACTATGTGTACCATAGTTTGCCAATCGTTGCATCTATTAGGTTGTTGTGTTAGAATAAAACATAGTTACTTGTGCCTGATAGAAACTTATATTTTGTCAGTCAGTTGCTGAAGCCAGAAGAACGGTTAGAAAACCAGGTAAGTTGGTAGGTGGAGATTCAGACAAGATTGTGCTTAGTGACTAAGTAAAGGAAGAACTTAGTTCTGTGCCACCAGGAATGATGTAACTATTGGGTAGTAACTTAATAGTGAATTCATTGTGTGGAACAGCGGATTTCTGTGTAAAGGTAAGTTGCTTTGGTGCTATATCTATATATATATATAGGATGTGACATTGTGTATATATATTCGGTCATGGCATGTGATACTTCCTAGAGTGATTCCGAACGCCGAATAGGCCGACGCGTGATAACACTGCGTGCCGTCGCGATATAACTATGCGTTCTGAAATCTTGTCTAAGCTATCTTTCTCTTTCATACTGGCGCTAGTGCGAGTGAATGCTAAGGTGCTGGAAGTATGGAAGGATGCAAGGAGGCTGTATGAGACTGGGGAAATATAGGATCTGGGGGAAGTGAAAGCAAGTTAGGAAAGTATGGGTTGGTAGGCCAAGCCAACGATGAAGTTCAGTCCATGCCAAGGCTAAACCACTTGGGGAGGACAGAACTGGAACATTACCCTTGGAACATGTGGGGAACATGTATTCGCAAGAAGGCTTCTTGACTCTAAGGCAGAGTCTAATAAGAAGAGTTTGCTATGGAGTGGGCAGGTGGTCCCACCAGCAAACAGGCTTGTGTACATATTGGATGTGATCATGTACTATTCCTATATCCCGAGGGATGGTATATTGATCCAGATATGTTTCTTAATGAACTTTGATGATGTTAGGAACGAGTCCAGGGACTCTTTACCTATTTGTTTAGTTCGATTAACTTAGAACTATGATAACAGCTTTCTATCAGTACTGACGTTAGCGACGACTGGTAGATGAGTAGGGATAGGTGAGACCTACGAGCAGACTCGTCATTCTGATTTCTTGCTCTGTTTGACGGGCTGTTCTGTGAGGCCAGCTGACATTTGTGAACCCATGCTCTACTACTCTCCATATAGAGATAATGTTTTGGTTATATGCATAACTAAATAGCATGACTGAGAGTTGAGTAGTGATTGGTAGGATGCATGTGGACTAATGTTTGGGCCAGTATACTCTCACCGGTCGCTCTTCCTTTTCAGGAGTTTGCCTGTTGAGGAACCAGTCAACTATCATTGTTGTTGGCAGGAAACCACTTCGTGTGACACCGCGAAGGGTTCAGGTCTGTACTTATCACGCCAGACTCCACCACCCCAGGTACCCAATGTGATTCACCATGCGGGCAGGTTGCATCAAGAAATACAACTGCCCGGAAGGTCTACGTGTGGGAAGGGATGGTTGGTGATGTTTTCTGATAATAAAAGATACACTGTGTTTTGCCAGGAACATTTCAGCATTTTGAGCAATTATGCTCAACGAAAGGAAACACCGGTCCGTATCTTATGACGGAGTTCTGCCTAAACGCAGAAGTAACTGATCTTCAGACACTTGAATGGTTCTTTGGACAGCTATAGTGGCTGGTCTTGAGAAGAACTACACCAGTTAGTGACTTGTGGCAAGTGTAACCCGGTGGAAGGGACTATGGATTATAGTCCAACCTGGATTGTTTCGGTGAACTCGATGTCTGATTCTAATTAGGTACTGTTCAGTATGAAGATTGTCTACGGTGTTAGAATAGGACTCCAGGACAATTTCAGTAGCCATATCTGATTCTACCAAGCAGTGGGACTGTAAGAGACCATTGAATTGGTCAGTGACAATTTGTCCATCCATGTTCCAGTGTTGTGTACGAGACCATTGAATTGGTCACTGACATTTTTCCGTTCATGTTCCGGTGATGTGATGAAGGGACCATTGAATTGGTCAGGGACATCTTCGTTCAGCAGTGGAACTGTGTTATGAGTGACAGACCATTAGATTGGTCAGTGACTGTGTAAGTTCAGCGAAGTAACGCCTACTTGGAGTCAAGTCCAGGAGGATTGTCTCCCAACCGGTATTGTTCGCGAACGATATTAACAGTGACTCCGTGGGAGGGATACAGATGCAGTTGGTCCAGTGAAGGGTGATCCAGCAGTGACTCTATTGTGGTGGATCCAGGCTCTGGAGACGGAGTGGTCTTCAAGGTTCTAGTCATCTCACTGGAAGGAAGCCGGGTGAGTGGCGGACCGACTGGACGGGACACATGCATCCAATCTACTTCTCACCTCGATGATGAAAATTCTATCTCTGATTCTGTCTCTACTCTATCTTCTTTTTGTGTAAATAGATTCTTCTATCAGGATGTTCATTTCAGTTCTATATTCTCAAGGGTAGAATAAACTTTATGTAAGTTGACTTGCTCTTTGTATAATGATTGAGTGTGGTCTCGGACGATGCCTAAGTGTTCATTGTTCCACAGGTGTAGGTAGTTAGTGGGGGTCTAGAATCTGGAGGGGCTTGTAGACGTAATTAACTAATATGAGATCAACCACAGAGTAAAAATGTGTATCAGCTTGTCCAACCCCTGGGGCTAGAATACACGGGAGTGCCAGAGACACCTCGGGTGTGGTTCACTCTCACTACCCAAGGTGAACTCGTGACACTCCCATACAGAGTGGGGGCCCGTCCGGGATTATTCCAAGATCTCTGTGTGTTGTAGACCTCTCACATAGGGATAGGGACTTAGTCTTTATCCTCTACTTCAGTCTACATAAGATTCTACTACTTCTACCTATCTCCTAACTGTCTGACGGACATTTGTGTTGTGGTGTTTAGTTAGGACTATTGATTATTGATTCATTGTATTGCTCACCCACACATATTTGAGTACCCACCTCTCATAGTCAACATGTCTACCCAAGAGATAGACTTAGACAAGGTTCAGGAAACTGGGCGTAAGTCAGGTCTAGAGGGAGATGCTTTGAAATCCTATGTGCAAGAGGTGGAAAGAAATTTCCGCCAAGAGGAAAGAGAGAGGAGGAGAGCAGTGTCATAGTGTGGTCAAGACAGGTTAAGCACGTGATCATATAGGACCCAAGTCTCCGCGTTGCTATAAACATACTTTATTGGCCGAATCGTTATACTACAGCACACATGATGGTAGACTCCCTGCCCGGTGTTGACATGTCTTCTCGCTGGCCCCCAAGTGACGTGTGTGTTTTCCTAGATACCCTTCTTCATTCGTGCACACACGTTCACTATGGTTTTCCCCCTAGTCAAGGAATGCGCAGCATTCCTTAACTCTTTACTCCTAACCTAATTCCCTCACTGTTACAATGCCTCCCCTTCTTCAAAGAGAATTTTTCCTTGAAAAAATCTCAACCCCAACTTTTAATTAGTTAACTTTACATCTCTATTCTACAATAACAACAATTCCATATATTTCCTAACTCAATTCTCCTATCTCCTCATAGCCAATTGCTAACTAGAGACCATAATATCGAAACTCTCTACAAAACTCGTTATAAAGTTCTCTAGAAAACTTTCTACAAAACTCTCCATAAAATTCCCCACAATACAAAAATCTCCATAAGCGAACCGCTTTTACTTAAAATGTCCATCCAAATTATGATTGACAAAACTGAAGATATTCCCTTATCCTTTAATTGCCCCTTATTCACATTCTCACACTCTCAGTATTCTAGGATAGACAGAAAAAACATAGTTAGATTAGATTTGGGTTGGTGCGCACCAAAAAAAAATAAGAAAGAAAAAGTAAGGAAAAAGTAAGAAGTAATCACCTTTCTCTTCCCATACATTCTCAAAACTTTATCAAAAAATAAAGTTTCCAAATTTATCTTCAGTTTCCGTCAATAATAATTGTTATTATCAAAAAAAAAATATGTTAATCCAAAACTGCCAGCCTTTGTATTATTCAGGTCATCAATTTCCCGTTTACTATTCCTTCAACAAAAAAAAAACCTCCTAACTATTATTATACTGTTAAGTACAGTCTTCTTCTTCCAATATCCAGTTATTCAAATGCCAAAACTCAACCTGGCATTCCCCCCATATTCTCCCATTAAACGCTGTTCAACCCAGCTCCTATTATAAACCTTGTATATACATTGCATACCCCACATGTAATAACAACATACCCCTCCATTACTACATATTGAGTCCCTTCACTAACCACCACTTTAATTCATCTTCTAACTGAACTTCAAAGTAATAATCATTTTAAACACACTCAATAAAACCAAAACATTGTAAAAATAACCATCTAAGTTAACTTATTTTTCACATTTCATAAAACACAATTGCAGTCCCAACAATTGAGCAAACCATATTAATCCCCTCATCATATTTATCCCCACACATTAATCAATTTACACATACATTATGAATTTCAAGACCATATTATGAGTACCCAATAATAATTTTCCGTTTTAGAAAAAACTCCACCAAGTACCTTCTTTGTAAACACAAAAATATCGTGTCTAACTTCTTCTTCTATCTGCCATCTGCAGAATATTCTACCAAGCTATTTATCTATCTCTTCTCCATTTTCTTAATAACTTCAAATTTTTTTCTATAATTGCAATATCTACATCAATGTCGCTATCCTCCCGAGGAGAGCTATCTTCTTTCATATCAGCTTCTTCATCAGTTTCTGACTTTTCATCCATTTCTTCTTCCCCGTCTGTATATCCATTACTAGCAACCGCTAATTTCTTCCTTTCTAAATCTAATCTAATTTTCCTGTCTTGCCGTCTCAACAAATTTTCAAATACTGGCATATCTTCACCACTTGAAGAACTCACTCTAATTTGCCTCTTAATTTCTTTTTCTTTCTGTCTATCCAACTTTCTTTTTACTGCCTGTCTTGTATTCATAAATGGAGGTTCGATATTTTCTCTGACCGACTTTTCACTAATATAATCGTCATACATGTTATTTTCCTCTGTCATGACTGTTTTTGGTACCGTTTCTTCTTGTTCAGCTGTTGTTACTTGTTTTCCATTCTCTATAGGTATTGGATATACCGTTTGTCTGACAAACTGTCCACCTGACAATATTTCTTCGGAACAATAATTATTATTATTATTCTCTGCATTCCTTTCTTCATTATCCCGCCTTAAGTGCTCTACATGTGAACGTGCAACATGCCCTGAAATTTGATTCTTAATAGTATATGACACTGGACCTTTTTTTTTCTAGAATATAGTATCCCGGGACCCAATGAGCATCAAACTTAGAGTTTTTTCTATGTTTTTTATAATATACTCTATCACCTACGTTAAACTCTTGTAAGTTTGCATTTTTATTTGCGTATTTCTTCTGTCTTTCTCTAGCCTTAATTATATTATTTCTTAAACGTACATGTGCTTTATGCATCTCTTGCAACCTTGTTTCTTGAAAATCTTCCCCCAGATATTTTCTCCTAGGCTTTAATAAATTATCAATTGGCAATATTGGTTCTCTTCCATGTACTAAGTAAAATGGTGAGAAACCTGTTCCTTCATTTTCGTGTGTACGTATCGCCGCTAATGCTATCCCCAAATAAAGATCCCAATCCATATCGTGTTCTTCCACATTTTTCGCTAGAATATTGTATAGTGTTCTGTGTTGTCTCTCATTTTTAGCATTAGAAGTTGGTCTGTAATATGAAGTCCTAATGTGTTTTATATTCCAATCTTTTAGCAATTTCTCAAACTTTTTATTTACAAATTCTTTCCCATTATCTGTAAGTATTATTTGTGGACACCCAAACCTTGGTATAAATTCTTGTAAAAGCATATTTATAACTGAATCAGCACTCTTGTCTGGAATTGGATAAACTTCTGGCCAGAGACTATATGAATCAACTATATGTAGTAGGTATACATTTCCCGATAATGTTTTTGGATGAGGACCTGAAATATCCAAACTTACTTTCTGCATTGGAAATTGAGGAATATCGGTATCTTGTAAAGGACATTTGATTATCTTCATATTTCTTAACCTACACTTTTCACACGCTTCAACATATTCATATACACTTTTGAATAAATTCGGCCAGTAATATTTACTGCTAATAGCCTTCACTAACTTATCTCGTCCAAAATGACCATTATTATCGTGATATGCCTTTAAGACTTCTTGTTCTAAATGTTTCGGAATATATTTTCTTACTCCTTCACCTTTTTCACTGACATAATATAATTGATTGTCTTCTTGTAACTCTACAAACTTTCTTTTAAAACTATTTTCCCCTGTTTCTTTCAGTTTTCTTTTTATCTGTACTATTTTTGGATCTAATTCTTGTTCTGTTTTCATATCAAACTGTTCTAAATGTGGGTCTTCTGTTCTAGGTTCAGACTCTTGATCCGATGGTAAACTCTCAAATTCTTCCCTATTTATTATGGCAGAATCTAATATATTTACTTGCCAGTTTCGATCGTCTATGTCTGGTTCAATTTCATCTTCCGTGTTTCCTGATGACTGTGGGTACGGGATTCTAGACAAAAGATCGGCGCACGTATTATGTTTCCCTGACACATATTCAACCCTAGCATTATACCCTTGTAAATTCAATGCCCAGGTTTGTATTTTCCTATTTTGTATTGGTGCTTCTAATATCGACTTTAATGGCATGTGGTCAGTTCTAATAATGAAATTGGCGTTATGTAAATAGTAATTTAATTTTTGAAGAGCGTAGTGTATAGCATATGCTTCTTTCTCAATAATTGGCCATTTCTTTTGAGTTTTGCTGAGTTTATGAGACAAGAAATAGATTGGTCTTTCATTTTTAACCCCTGGTATTCCAGATTCTTCTCCTTCATATGGTTGAACTAAACATGCTCCTATTGCGTTGTCTGAAGCATCTGTGTATAATATTAGCTGTTTATTCAAGTCTGGATGTGTCAATAATGGTACCACTGTTAAGCTATCTTTTAAAAGTTCGAACGCTTTTTGACACTCATCATCCCACTTAAACCTAGCGTATTTTCCCTTTAAATTCGTAATAGGTATTGCTATCCTTGAAAAGGCTGGTACAAACCGCCTATAATACGTACACGTTCCTATAAAAGCACGCACTTCCTTAACGTTAGTGGGAGGAGGTAACTCTTTAATAACCTTTATCTTTTCCTGGTCTGGTTTAATACCTTCCCTATTTATTATATAACCTAAATATTTTGTTTCTGTCTTTAAAAACTGGCACTTACTAAGCTTTAATTTAACGTCATGCTTTCTTAATCTATCAAATACTAGTCTAACATGTTTCAAATGATTCTCTACATCTCCTTTCATAAAAATCAATACGTCATCAATATATGCCAGGGCAAAACTTTGCATACCGTCTAGTACTTCATTTATTAAGAACATATAGTGAGATGGTGCATTTTTGAGACCGAATGGCATACGTAAGAATTCGTAAGAGCCCATATGAGTACAAAAGGCACTTTTCTTTTGCACCAAATCAACCTGCTGTCATAGTGTGGTCAAGACAGGTTAAGCACGTGATCATATAGGACCCAAGTCTCCGCGTTGCTATAAACATACTTTATTGGCCGAATCGTTATACTACAGCACACATGATGGTAGACTCCCTGCCCGGTGTTGACATGTCTTCTCGCTGGCCCCCAAGTGACGTGTGTGTTTTCCTAGATACCCTTCTTCATTCGTGCACACACGTTCACTATGGTTTTCCCCCTAGTCAAGGAATGCGCAGCATTCCTTAACTCTTTACTCCTAACCTAATTCCCTCACTGTTACAGCAGAAAGAGAACTGGAAGCCAGTAAAGTGGCTCTTGAGGAAAAGAGGATTGCGGCTGATACTGAATTGAAACGGCTTGAGTGGGAAGCCGAGAGAGAGAGACGTGACCATGAGTATCGAATGAAGCTACTTGAGGCACAAGTGCCTGCTACAGGTGTAACTGATGGAGCTATAGGAGGAAGTGTACCTCCTGGCTCAGAGTCAACCAGTAGACGTGACTACCAGGCTATGAAATGGCCTTTACTGCCATTCGAACCCGAGAAAGAACGTATAGACCAATACTTAGAGAAGTATGAGGCAATGTGTATTGCAATGGGTCTGGACAAACAGAAATGGTGTTTGAAACTCTCCCAGGGACTCCGCGCCGAAGGTTATGAGGTGTACGCACGCTTGCCACCGGGTCTTCAGAATGATTACCCGGCACTGAAAGCGGCTATATTGAAGAGATTCGAGATCACAGCGCACTCATACCGAAGGAAGTTTCGGACTGCGAAGCGAGAGCCTGGTGAGCTGTTTTCATCATACAGTGTGAGATTAAACTCATACCTTCTCAAGTGGATGGCTTTGGCCGGATTTAATGAGGAGTATGAAAGTTTGCGTGAGTTGATGGTTGTAGATCAGATGCGAATGCAAATGTCCAAACCCTTGCGAAACTTCTTAGGTGAGAATGGGGCTGAGAGATTGGATATAGTCACCAAGTTAGCCGAAAGATACGTTGAAGTCTATGGCGAGACTGGGGATACCAGTCCAACAGATCCGAGATCGAAAGATACGGATCAAGGTAAGTCAAAGAAGACCAAGAAGACCAGAGGGGCTGATGAACCCAAGAAACAGGTAGACTCTTTAGAGAAGATCTCTAACGTCAACCAAGGTAAGAATAGCCCACCTAGTTCTCCAAAGAGGAAGTGGAGTGAACGATGGTGCAAATTCTGCAAGTCCAGCACCCACAACACGAGTGAGTGCAAGAGTAAACCCAAGGACTTTCACTTTGCTTGTCTTGCAGAGGTTAGGGATAGACCCTACAGGAAAGTGAAGTCGGTTGATGGGAATGGAGAACCTAGACGACCTCCAGTGGTTGAGAGAGTAGAAGTGAATGGGCAACAGGTGATGTGCCTCTACGACACAGGATTGCAATTTCCGAGTGTAATTGCATCCCACCTGACAGGCCCAGAGCAACTCACCGGGGAGATGACGGAGATACAGCCAGCCAGTAGGAGTGCTGTAGCGTTACGTTGCCCGATTGCCAATGTGGAGATTCGGAGCAAGTACGTCACTGGACGCATTCAGGCGGCAGTAGTACCGGATCCTCTCTATCCCTTAATTCTCGGCCGGAAGTACGTGTTTCTGGGTGAACCAGAACACCCTAGCATCCATAAGTCTAGGCAGGTCAGAGATGCAGAGGCAGAGGGTCTCGAAAAGGTAAGTCTCCGAAATACTCACCCGGATGGAATGAGTAATGCTCGGAGCAAGGATGCAACAGAGTGTCCTTGTTCAGAATGGTTGCCCACCAATGAAAACCCGTTAACTCAGGGTAAGTTCGAATCTGACAACCGGTTACCGTTAATTCAGACCGGATCAGAGAGAAGGCAGAAGGAACGTAAGTTGGTTCCTGAGAGCTTCAGAGCTAATCTGCTGCGAACGGTACATGTCAGTCCCCAACCGGACATCTGACTGTAGGGACAACCAGTAAATGTCTATCCCGGTACTATTGGTGGCCGGGAATGACAGGCGACGTGCGCAGGTATATTAGGTCTTGTCCGGAGTGCCGTAAATGCACACCTGAGAAACGGACGAAGACGAAGATATCCTTAGAGGTTGGAGACCGAGTTCTAGTACTCCTCCCAATCGAGGGGAACGAATTCGAAATCGGGTGGCAGGGCCCATTCCTAGTGGATAAAGTGGGGCTCCACAAGCACTATGGAGTGGTGATCCTGGGAAAGTCTTACACTTTCCATTCCAGTCTCCTCATGCGCTATGAGGAGAAGCCCGATGATAAGTCCACCAACCCAAGGGCGCAGAGATTCGCTGAAAGTACGGTTCGGGGTTCAGGTCAGGTAGCGGAAAGCCTGTCACACCATAGGAAGTCCTATATGTATGTGCAGGTACCTTCTTCGGTTCAGCCCGGTGCTCGGGGGAACATGACCGGCCAAAGGAACACCCGCAGTGCTAGCTACACTGAGAACCGTGGTCGGAAGAGGTGGGTTGTGTCGGAACGGACACAGACCCTTGGTCCCCCAACCCGACCAACTGCAGTCCAGCTGGGTCCTCGAAAGGGGAAGCTGGAGTTGCAGAAGTCCAGTAAACTCTGGCAGGAACGATCGTTAAATCAGATCGAGACGGGAGCTCTAGTCCGCAAGACACTGCGAGATGCCCGATCGCAGTAGCGGAGTAGGCGTGGATCACCCGTGATACTGAATAGCTTGTCTCCCCACCAAAGGTGGTAACAGTATCCTATGAAATATTGACGGGTTGACTTCCTCACCCGCCATCCGGTCTCTAAGAATGAAGAACGAACGACATAGACAGCTTCTGCGTAGAAGTGGAACGACGGGGTCGATCCTCTTAAAGTGGGGGCCTATGTGACGAAACGCGTTTATCTGTCTTGGGTCGTCAAGATCCCGCACTATTTTGGCGCGTCATCGGGGACTTTCCCAGCTTAAAATAGACTGAGGGAAGCCGATGGAAGAATTACTATCTAGAATCTTCTCGAAACCCCGGAATTCGAGTAACCCGTGATATGGGGTATCGCTCTAAATTCCCGTGCAGAGAGATCTAGAAACTCTAGGCAGGGAATGACGATTTCCCGAGAAAGTGTCTTTTCTCAAGAAGCACTCGCTTCTTGTGCGCATTGAGTTAGCACGAAGCGGGAATGTGGCTAAACCAGTCATTCACTTACTTGTGTTCGAGCAGAACAGACGCAGGCCTGCTGTGTGCCATTTTTGTGTGCGTCTCACCTCAACCATGATTCGGCTGACTGTTATGAAAGGAAGCTAAGAAGCCCTTAAACAGTTCGGAAGCTGACTGGAGGTCTAGTTCCGACATTCAGGTAGATATTTGTTTAAATCTTTTAACGGTGTACGTGTGTTCCACACGCCATTGTTCTAACCTCATTACCTATGCGGATGCCCTTGCATACTAATGAGCAAACCGATCGATAACGCAGTTGAATGTTAATCGGGTTTGTTTACCGTGTGCTCGCGAATCAGCTGTTAGGAACGCCGTAATGTGATGTGGGCGATCTGGGTTCCAACTATGTGTACCATAGTTTGCCAATCGTTGCATCTATTAGGTTGTTGTGTTAGAATAAAACATAGTTACTTGTGCCTGATAGAAACTTAGATTTTGTCAGTCAGTTGCTGAAGCCAGAAGAACGGTTAGAAAACCAGGTAAGTTGGTAGGTGGAGATTCAGACAAGATTGTGCTTAGTGACTAAGTGAAGGAAGAACTTAGTTCTGTGCCACCAGGAATGATGTAACTATTGGGTAGTAACTTAATAGTGAATTCATTGTGTGGAACAGCGGATTTCTGTGTAAAGGTAAGTTGCTTTGGTGCTATATCTATATATATATATAGGATGTGACATTGTGTATATATATTCGGTCATGGCATGTGATACTTCCTAGAGTGATTCCGAACGCCGAATAGGCCGACGCGTGATAACACTGCGTGCCGTCGCGATATAACTATGCGTTCTGAAATCTTGTCTAAGCTATCTTTCTCTTTCATACTGGCGCTAGTGCGAGTGAATGCTAAGGTGCTGGAAGTATGGAAGGATGCAAGGAGGCTGTATGAGACTGGGGAAATATAGGATCTGGGGGAAGTGAAAGCAAGTTAGGAAAGTATGGGTTGGTAGGCCAAGCCAACGATGAAGTTCAGTCCATGCCAAGGCTAAACCACTTGGGGAGGACAGAACTGGAACATTACCCTTGGAACATGTAGGGAACATGTATTCGCAAGAAGGCTTCTTGACTCTAAGGCAGAGTCTAATAAGAAGAGTTTGCTATGGAGTGGGCAGGTGGTCCCACCAGCAAACAGGCTTGTGTACATATTGGATGTGATCATGTACTATTCCTATATCCCGAGGGATGGTATATTGATCCAGATATGTTTCTTAATGAACTTTGATGATGTTAGGAACGAGTCCAGGGACTCTTTACCTATTTGTTTAGTTCGATTAACTTAGAACTATGATAACAGCTTTCTATCAGTACTGACGTTAGCGACGACTGGTAGATGAGTAGGGATAGGTGAGACCTACGAGCAGACTCGTCATTCTGATTTCTTGCTCTGTTTGACGGGCTGTTCTGTGAGGCCAGCTGACATTTGTGAACCCATGCTCTACTACTCTCCATATAGAGATAATGTTTTGGTTATATGCATAACTAAATAGCATGACTGAGAGTTGAGTAGTGATTGGTAGGATGCATGTGGACTAATGTTTGGGCCAGTATACTCTCACCGGTCGCTCTTCCTTTTCAGGAGTTTGCCTGTTGAGGAACCAGTCAACTATCATTGTTGTTGGCAGGAAACCACTTCGTGTGACACCGCGAAGGGTTCAGGTCTGTACTTATCACGCCAGACTCCACCACCCCAGGTACCCAATGTGATTCACCATGCGGGCAGGTTGCATCAAGAAATACAACTGCCCGGAAGGTCTACGTGTGGGAAGGGATGGTTGGTGATGTTTTCTGATAATAAAAGATACACTGTGTTTTGCCAGGAACATTTCAGCATTTTGAGCAATTATGCTCAACGAAAGGAAACACCGGTCCGTATCTTATGACGGAGGTTCTGCCTAAACGCAGAAGTAACTGATCTTCAGACACTTGAATGGTTCTTTGGACAGCTATAGTGGCTGGTCTTGAGAAGAACTACACCAGTTAGTGACTTGTGGCAAGTGTAACCCGGTGGAAGGGACTATGGATTATAGTCCAACCTGGATTGTTTCGGTGAACTCGATGTCTGATTCTAATTAGGTACTGTTCAGTATGAAGATTGTCTACGGTGTTAGAATAGGACTCCAGGACAATTTCAGTAGCCATATCTGATTCTACCAAGCAGTGGGACTGTAAGAGACCATTGAATTGGTCAGTGACAATTTGTCCATCCATGTTCCAGTGTTGTGTACGAGACCATTGAATTGGTCACTGACATTTTTCCGTTCATGTTCCGGTGATGTGATGAAGGGACCATTGAATTGGTCAGGGACATCTTCGTTCAGCAGTGGAACTGTGTTATGAGTGACAGACCATTAGATTGGTCAGTGACTGTGTAAGTTCAGCGAAGTAACGCCTACTTGGAGTCAAGTCCAGGAGGATTGTCTCCCAACCGGTATTGTTCGCGAACGATATTAACAGTGACTCCGTGGGAGGGATACAGATGCAGTTGGTCCAGTGAAGGGTGATCCAGCAGTGACTCTATTGTGGTGGATCCAGGCTCTGGAGACGGAGTGGTCTTCAAGGTTCTAGTCATCTCACTGGAAGGAAGCCGGGTGAGTGGCGGACCGACTGGACGGGACACCTGCATCCAATCTACTTCTCACCTCGATGATGAAAACTCTATCTCTGATTCTGTCTCTACTCTATCTTCTTTTTGTGTAAATAGATTCTTCTATCAGGATGTTCATTTCAGTTCTATATTCTCAAGGGTAGAATAAACTTTATGTAAGTTGACTTGCTCTTTGTATAATGATTGAGTGTGGTCTCGGACGATGCCTAAGTGTTCATTGTTCCACAGGTGTAGGTAGTTAGTGGGGGTCTAGAATCTGGAGGGGCTTGTAGACGTAATTAACTAATATGAGATCAACCACAGAGTAAAAATGTGTATCAGCTTGTCCAACCCCTGGGGCTAGAATACACGGGAGTGCCAGAGACACCTCGGGTGTGGTTCACTCTCACTACCCAAGGTGAACTCCTGACTGAAAGGAATAATGCTTTAATGATCTAGCTCTTCCACCAAGTAGTTCCTAGCTACCACTGCCAACTCCTGAAGGATTGTTGACAATCTTCTCTCCTTGACTAGACTCATGCCGCCTTCCGTGCCGCCAGCCCAAGCTCTACTCACTGGTTGCTAAAGCTATCCCCCTGTGGCGTTGTCTAACTTCTCATGTCCCTTAGCGACTTTTTCTATCTGTTTCTTCTCAGATTCTTTGTGACTTATCCATTACGTCATTCATTCTGACTCGCTACATGGCAGTATCCATTCGGCCATTCTGACATCATGAACAGACATAATCACCGCACGCCCCCCCCCCCCCCCCCCAAGGGTGCTGCGTGGTCTTGAGGTATGATGTCCGCCTCGAATGCTGGAGGTCCCAGGTTTAAGCCCCGGTGAGGACCGGGATTTTTTCACGTTGACTTCTAGTAATAAAATTGCCCCTGGTCTCTGGGTAGTGAGATCGGATGCCCGTGTGTATTGTTGCGCACGTAAAAAATCCCTTGGCAGTTGGAAATCGAAAAAGAGTAGTTTAACGGCGCTGCCCGGGCAAAAATTTCGAGTTAAAAATCTACCCAAAGTATTTCAGGATCCTCGCCGGTGCTACGGAGTTTGTGCACTGAGCTGAGTTTCTCCAAACTCAGGTTTGAGTTAGGAGGAGAACGGAGCACTTATGGGTTACACCCATGTGTGGTGATGTTGATCCGTCGACTAAACAAAACAGACATAATCACCAAGGCCACACAGCACACGCGCTATTATATATTAGAGGATGACGTATATAAGGTACATGGTGCTCACCCCGTGGTTTGAATGGACCAACCGGCACTCGATGGCTGATGAACATCAGAACATCATATGAACATCAGGTGGGCAGGCAAGATACAAGAGGAACATGATGAGATGAGAGATGATGGGCGCTCGCTCGCTTTGAACTAAAGTGTGGATTGGCTGTCCCTAATACCAATGTCCCTCGCTCTCAGGCGAATCCTCTCCAACTTCAGAGGTTTTATGGCTGAAGTGTTAACCAAAGTTAACTGAAGTATACAAGACATATCTCACATTAGTTAAACTGCCCCGCTTTTGTGATTCGTGTGGCCAATTGTGTTTTAAAAAATAGTCATTGTGGTATTTTTATAATTACCGTTGCTGGACAGTTTAATTGTCATAAGATATGTGTTGTATAGTTCTAGTCCACTCGACTGAATTTTCATGTGGATTAGCTTTTCCTATTACCAGTGCCTCTCGCCATCAGGGGATCCCACTCCAACTTTTGAGGTACTTGTGATTTACGTCCCAAAGTCGAAGGACGAGAAGCCACCATTTTATTTTGAGCAAACCGAGTGTTTAAAAACCAGCTCATTTATCCATTCGGCCATGCTGGCCTCTGAAGGACTAATTGTTTTGCTTTGTTTTACGTTGAGAGACTTTTCCATTATGCACCTGACGAGATGCAGCGAAATATTCCAGGTAATAAACTGTGCAATCTATTTTAATTGTGTCCTCATTATTCTAATGAACTACAGGAAAACATTGCTTTGAATTTTCATATTTTGTTTGTTTCTAACCGAATAAAAGAACTGATATTATCATATACACATTTGATAAATACTATTGATATATTTAATCTTTTCTGCACAAGACGATCTGGACAAGGATTCGATGCTCACCGAATTGTCCGTTCAACCATCCGTGTCCGGACTGTGACAGACGGAGCCATTCAAGCTCATACAGAAATGAATCAGCCCTGAATACTTGAAGACGTTGGAGCAAGAAATAAGACTGCATCAACATAATACAGAACATGTTCTCTTACTGGTTTTGGCTGAGCCATCATTTTTTAAATGTATGTATATCTAATATTCACTAATACGAAAGTGCTTCTCACATATAAACAACCAAGTTATGAATTAAAACTAAGAAATGCAAAGCGGTACATCACCACATCATCATTATGTGGCTCTGAAACGTGGATAAAGAAAACGTAATTAAAAAGTCACAATTGATGATTTTGAAAGGTTTTACAGACAAATAGGAAATAAAGACAACCGGAAGAAATTAGACGTAGACCGTCAAACGTTTTGGGCACTTTATGTGAATAAATAAACTAGAGAACTTGGTGATAACTGACAAGATTGAGGCGAAATAACAAGGGGAAGGTAGAATAGCAAATATCTAGAGGGCTTAACTACATGGCATGGCCGAGACAAGAACACAGAGCTGATCCACGACTCTGGTGATCGAGTAATATGGCGAAACATGACTAGTAATGCTTACCATCATGGCACATGATGATAATGAATGAGATAAATGTCGGACAATTAAGTCACTGCGATTGTATAAAGAGACACAAATATTTTCAAGGGTGTGATAGAGGAGAGCTTTGAGGAGAAACGTGCAAGGGGGCGAGAGCGTTAAGTGCTGATGCACAACATAAAGAGGTGAACTGGAGGAGGTCTGTATTAGTACACCATGAAAACATAGGACAGTGATTTGGGTAAGAGAAGCACAGGCTATATAGTAGGATATATTTCCTAGTGCTTTGGGTACTCACTACAACTGACCTTCAAAGTGGAGCCACTTCTTCTTCTTCTTCTTCTTCTTCTTCTTCTTCTTCTTCTTCTTCTTCTTCTTCTTCTTCTTCTTCTTCTGCTTCCTCCTCCTTCTCCTCCTCCTTCTTCTTCTCCTCCTCTTCCCCCACCTCCTTCTTCTTCTTCTTCTTCTTCTTCTTCTTCTTCTTCTTCTTCTTCTTCTTCTTCTTCTTCTTCTTCTTCTTCTTCTTCTTCTTCTTCTTCTTCTTCTTCTTCTTCTGCGTTCACCCGGAGTCTTTGTTCGGATGTGATTGCGTTGTGCCTGTTTATAGCGAACTGCGATACTGCGCATTTAGGCCGACACATCCGACTTCTGCGGGCGTTTATTGACCAGGTTAACCTACCCGGGGGAGCCACTACTTGATGGTATAAAACAAGGCATTTCTACGAAGTATACGTATTTATACTGTTGGACATTGACTTGTTATGGTTTTTTTATCGTTTGCGTTTATTTAAGTCTAGATTACAGTTATAAATGAGGCATGCATTGTAGGCCTATGAGGTAGGAAACTGTTGTATTCATGTCCTACAAGTGAATTTTCTATGTGTAACATTTATTATGAGTTCATGAAATTTGAGATGGGGGAAGCTGCAGTTGAAAAAATCATTAAATATGTCTATGACATGTGTTTATTATATGAAGTTGAGTTGAATTGTGTTGTGTTGTGTTGAGTTGAGTTAAGAAGCGATATCACGGTCCTTGGGACATTACCATACGTGCTCCGTCCTCATCTGCAAAGTCCAGCGAAGAGTCCCACTACTAATGTTACAGTTGGCGCCTGATTATGTGTCCGCCTGGCCTTTCCTCGGAGTTTTGAATGTCGATCAGATTCTTTTGTCACTCCCTGCAGCCTTGTATCTTTCAAATTATCCATTTGACGTAGGGAAGTAAATTACAATTACCTCAGAAGTCGGAGTGGGTTTGCCTGATGGCGAGGTAATATGGAAAGCTAATCCACACGCAAAATTCAGTTCAGTGAACTAAAAGTAGAAATAAATGTACAGACGATGCTTCAGTTCAAAGCGAGCGAACGAAAAAAAAAAATCAAAAGCACAGCTAACAACTAAGGTTGCGAGACGTCACGGTTTTCCGGGACAGTCCCGGTGTTTTACTCTGTCAAATGATAGATTTTAAAAAGTCGAATTTTTTTTTCTCGATTGTTGAACAGTTTAACCTCAAAACTCTAAATCCGCGAGTGCAGTATGGGAAGTTCGAAGAAGTTATTTGCGTGACCTTTAAATGACGTTGCAAGCAAGCTCTGCGTTTATTGGGTGTTTGCAATTTACTAGACAATTTTATCCAGTGGTTTGCCTTTATTAACTAGTGAACGTTAAACTGCCTAGTAAATCACAAAATGCCCGGGTTGATTGTGACGTCAAGTAAAGGACATGAAAGCAACGTTAGTTTGCCATTGATTTCTGAACGGCCGACGTCTCTTACAGTCGAAATCAACACAAAACGGTTTGCTTCCAATTTGTCCGAACCCTCGACTGCGTGTCAGTGTGAAATCACTGTTCCATCAGCCCACAAACATCGGTCAACTGAACTTAAATATTTTCTTCTCGTCCTTGACTTGAGGAAGAAAATTACACGTACCTCAAATGTCGGAGAGGGTTAGCTTAATGACGAGGGACACTAGGTCGTTATTATCATCTTCTTCATCATCAATTTTCACTTTTGCCGTCAAGCGTCGTGGGGGAGGATTAATTAGCGCTCCAGGTCCTGATGGATGGCACTGAATAGTGTAATTCCATGTGATTGTACAATGTCTTTGAAGTCGTCAATCCATTTTATTCTTGGGCGTCCTCTAGCTCTTGTAGAAGATCTTTGATGTAGGGCCAGTGCTATTAGTTGTTGATCAACTCATTTGACCTTCTGTCTTTGAATACGTCTGGCGCAAGATTGGTCCCACTGTCTGTCTGATAACATCGTTTCTTCCATCTCGGATAGTTATGTTGGCAGCTCTCATCAAGCATCTCATCTCGCAGGTGTTGATTTTGCGTCAGTATTATTTGATCCACAGGAAATAAATGAACTTCTATTTGCAGACGATCAGTGCCTGTTTTACAGCGATGAGGGCAGACTACAAAATCATATTACTAATCTGAGTTCAACATGCAGCAGATCCAGTATGAGTATAAATACAACCAAAACCGAAGTAATGCAAGTTAGCAGAACACCGGGCCCACAAAGTATACAGATAAAGAGCACAACTCTGAAACAAGTTAAAGAATTCAAATATCTTGGAAGTATGATCACAGAAGATGGCAGATTGGACAGAGAAATTGACATCATCTGTCTAAAAGCTAGTGCTCTTACATATCAACTATCACCCTTACTGAAACATCCAAATATTCCCATGTCCGCAAAACACCAGATAATAAACAGAATATTCACATCAACCCTATGCTACCAATCTCAAACTTGGACTTTATCCAAATCACACTTTTGCAACATCAACACCTGCCAGATGAGATGCCCGAGGAGAGTTGCCAACCTAACAATCCGAGACCAAGTAAGAAATGCTGTTATCAGACAGACAGTGGGATCAATACCTTGTGCCACATTTATTGAAAGACAGAAGATCAAGTGGTTTGGCCATGTCGTTAGAATGCAACACCAACAACTACCATCACTGGCCTTACATCAAAGATCATCTGCGACGAGACCAAGAGGATGTCCAAGAAGACAATGGATTGACGACATCAAACACATTGTACAATCACACGGAATGACACTATCCAGTGCCGTCCACCGTGCGCTGGAGCGCAAATTATTCCTCCCCACGACGCTTGACGGCAGAAGTGGAAGATAATGATGATGATTTGGATAATGTCAAACTTTGATAGCGTAGGGTTGGTATGAATATGCTATTTATTATTTGTCGTTTTGCATTAATAGGTATATTTGAATGTTTCAGTATTGGTGATAGATGATATATAAGCGCACTTTGACATCTGATTTCGGTTTCTTTGTCTATTCTGCCATCATCTGCAATAGGGGAAAATCTCATTCAAAATATGTACAGTAGACTCCGTAGAAGTAGAACGTATGTGGATTACGCCCCACTTAAATGCGAGCAAACGCAAAAGCAAAATAAATAAATAAATAAAACATGGATCGATGAATGGGTTGTAGATGGTGATGGAGCAAGGAAGCACCAGTACAACTTTATAAAACACATTACCTTACTCACCTGGCTGTAACACCGATTTTACTCAACATCAAAACAGTTGTTGCATATCCTTTGCAAGACGTCGGAGTCAACCCCTGCATTTTTGGCTGTGTGTGATTCCTTGGCAAGTTTACGTTTAGTGGTTCGAAATTACTTCTGAACGCCCAGCACACATACCTTTGTATGAAAACCAACGCAAGGTTTTCTGCTGCCTCAGCTGTGTTTCGAACGCGTTATGCGGGATTACGTATTGCGTCCGTAACCTCTCCTCCACAGAGAGCACAGTTATAAACAAATGATCAAACATAGAACATTGAACTGTAACGTTAACGTTCTACGTGAATCATAAACAAATGATCAAACATAGAACATTGAACTGTAACGTTAACGTTCTACGTGGATCATAAACAAATGATCAAACATAGAACATTGAACTGTAACGTTAACGTTCTACGTGGATCATAAACAAATGATCAAACATAGAACATTGAACTGTAACGTTAACGTTCTACGTGGATCATAAACAAATGATCAAACATAGAACATTGAACTGTAACGTTAACGTTCTACGTGGATCATAAACAAGTGATCAAACATAGAACATTGAACTGTAACGTTAACGTTCTACGTGGATCATAAACAATTGATCAAACATAGAACATTGAACTGTAACGTTAACGTTCTACGTGGATCATAAACAAATGATCAAACATAGAACATTGAACTGTAACGTTAACGTTCTACGTGGATCATAAACAAGTGATCAAACATAGAACATTGAACTGTAACGTTAACGTTCTACGGGGATCATAAACAAATGATCCAACATAGAACATTGAACTGTAACGTTAACGTTATATAAACAAAGAGAACGATTGATTCACGTTATAATAATCTAAAAACATTCATCGACCTATGGGCTGAATTATAGAGACCATGTATTACCATGCAGCATGATCCCTCTCTCGGCCTGCCTAGTTTACTCCAAAGGAAATGTAGCACTAATGCATATGGAACAAGACAAGCTGCAGAAGCTGCATGATCAACAAAGCAATGATCTAACTGTCATTATGTCCGGGCTTCGATCCTAGACCAGTTGCCGATCAAGGCTTATGGCTTTGTCTGCCCTGTATTGACATTCAATCTTTAGGTTACATTTCATCGCAGCAGAATAAGGCTTGGAACCTCCCAATTGAGCTCTTTTGCCCAAAACATTGACACAATGCGGGGTGTCGGTTGTGGTATGCTCCGCCCAACATTCGGCGCTAACAGAAAGTAGGTAGTACCGTCTACTGTCATACGATAGCTCAGTCACATCTCACTAAGACATGACACTTCCGTGCAGAATAGGATGCTAAGATGCTTGCTTGCTTGTGTACGCTGGCTGTGATCTCCAGCGCAAGGTCCCGTAAGTCGGTTGTAAACATCCTGTTGTCCAACGTCAGTGTGATGTCATACCGAACCTGAGGTTTGCGTGAGTATCCGTTGTCCCATGTCTGGCTTATTGGTGTGCAGACTGGTGGTTCTTCGCCGTGCAGGCAGATACTTTCCGGCTTCGGAAGAATCAGCGATCCTACTATGTTAGCCAGGACTCCCGACGGGACCTGTTGCCTAGGACGTACGACTAGGACGTGTTAGTAGGTCTTGGCCAGTATAAAACCTGGCCCTGGTGCCTTGAAAACACCTCTGCGCCCCGATGCTAAGATGATATGACAGAATCACGCATGCAGAACTAAGGGCGAGAACTAGACAGATTCCAGGGCCACGGAAGACACTGACGCTGGATAGGAAGCATTAAGACAAGTCTGGTAATCGTGTAGCTAAACAGTTCTTCTTCTTCTGCGTTCATCCGGATTTTTTTTCGGATGTGACTGCGTTGTGCCTGTTTACAGCAGAGCTGCGTTCTTGCGCCGTTAGGCCGACACATCCGACTTCTGCGGGCATTTGTTGACCGGGTTAACCTTCCCGGGGGGTTTCTTAGGACGTTTGAATCTCACTGTTGTGGTGTTATCCCCCATCCTAGCTGGCCCATATAGAACAGCCAAAGACATCCTGGTCAACCCTCAAGGGAAGGCAGGGGCAGAACATGGGCATTCCCCGCCATCCAAGGAGGCTTCCATACTTGCAGAGCCATCACACAGCGCTCTGGTACTGGGCTCACCCAAGGAATCGACACGTCCTGCACTTGGCTGCTTAGCCTCACTTCCGTATATTGGGCCTTCCGTTCACCATTGGCTGTTCCTCCGGAAACCAGAAGAATGCAGTCTGCAGATGAAATCCACACAGTGAGCTTTCGATTAAGACTTTCCACATAATGGATTTGCTATCCAAGCAATATTCCATTTCGTGCCACTAGGACACTTTTTCCACCTTTTATGAAGCCCACACAGTGAGCTTTTGATTTGGACTTTCCACGTAATGGATGTGCTATCCAAGCAATATTCCATTTCATGCCTCTGGGACGCCGACATACCTGTGGTATGAAGTGTGGCAGTCTAAATACATCTTCATGCATCTTTAGATGTCAACCTGAATGTAGTTAAAGTAAGCTGTAGTCAACTTGAGCTTGTTGATATCTCCATAGAGCTTGTCCTCAAACGAAGCAGGCATGGGCCAAAATATCTTTCTCTGTTCTGCATATATTGGGCACTCCTGCAGCAAATGTTTAGCTGTCATTTTACCAGTTCCACAATTACATTCATCAGTATCTCCTATCTTTAGTTTATTGAACAAGTGGTGTTTCAGCCTGTTATGTCCTGTGCGGAGTCTGAAGATTGCTACTTGTTCTCTTCGGTCGAGTTTGTAATATGCATCATCCTTCTGGTGGCCTGGATGCTCTGATTCCCATTTGGTTCTATAAGTGCTTTTCATAAACATTTTTGCCTCATTATAGGTTATGTCTATGTCAGGCTGTGGTAATCGTCCACCCTCTTTTGCTAGTCTGTCAGCCTCTTCATTTCCAGGTATACTGCAATGTGATGGGATCCACTGTATTACAACTTTTTTGGATTTCTGGCATAGACCATGGAGTGCTGCTCTTAGGTCAGCTAGTTCTGTGCTGTTTTTGCTCTTCAGTATTGAGACAGCTGACTTTGCATCTGTGAAGATAGCTATTTGCTTCTCTTTATTTTCCTCCATCAAGAGCATTTCTGCTGCAGTTTTTAAAGCCTCTACCTCCGCTTTGAAGTTACTTGAAAATTTTCCAGTTGCCACTGACTGTGTTTTTATCACTCCATTTTTTAAATTAAGGAGAATTCCTCCTCCTCCATTTTTAATTGAATCTTTGGCTGATCCATCTGTATATGCATGGGTCCAATTGCTGCTTGGGTAATGTTTTTTTATGTAGTTGAGGGTTATTTTTCTTCTTTCGTTTTCATTCTGAGTGTTCTTTTTCTCAATACCAGTAATGTTTTCTATCATCTCAGGCAGTTGCTGCTGTCTCCAAGCTGGGAAGTTGTGTGCATTGTAAATGGGCTTGACTGTTGATATGTTAAGTATGTCTTTCGTTTTGCAGTGATTTTTTCTAGTTCATTAATAGGCGTTGTCTTCAGGCTTCCAGTTATGATTCGCATTCCTTGGTTTTGGACTCTACTTATTTTGTTAAAGTTTGACTTAGCTGCTGTTGCCCAAGCTGCAATGCCATATTCCAGTACTGGCCTCACCCGTCCGGTATATAACTTCTTGAGAACTATCTCATCTGCTCCCCACGTTGTACCAGCAAGCTTTTTCATGATTGCCATTCTCTGCCTTGCTCTTGTTCGATTTTTCTCAACCTGTGTCTTCCATGTCAAGCGGCGATCAAAGGTGACTCCTAGATAGTTTGGATTTTCCCATTCAATACCAGCTTAGGTTGCTGAGTTTTATTTGAGAGGGAGAACACAGTGCATGATGTTTTCTCCTCACTTATCTTCACTAGCCATGATTTTGACCAGTCCTCTAGCGCTAATAAGGCTTGCTGTATTCTGTTGTTAGCTGTACTAATATATTCTTCAGATGTCCATATGGTTAGGTCATCTGCAAAAGAGGATGTGTGTACTCTCGCTGGAAAGTTTTCCGTGATGTCATTTATATATGCTAGGAATAATGTTGGTGACAGAACTCCTCCTTGGGGGACACCTTGCTCCAACAGCATCATTTTGCTGGTTTGTCCTTGCACTTTTGCCCTGGCAGTTCTGTTCTCAAGGTAGTGGTTGATCCATTTATACATGTTTCCCACAAATATGCATTTTTTGCAGTTTTACTTTCAGTCCTTCCTTCCATCCATCCATCCATCATGTGCCATGCCGGTAAGCGTGGGCGGTCATGTTCTGCCATCTCACTCGATCACCAGAGTCGTGGATCAGTTCCGTGTTTCTGTCTCGACCATGCCACAAGGCCAAGCCATCCAGATACTTGTTTCTAGGTCTTCCCCTTGGTCTGTTTCCCTCGATCTTACCAGTTGTCACCAAGATCTCCAAATCATTTCTTCTCATAACATGTACAAAAAATTGTGACTGTCTACGTCTAATGTCTCTGATCAGTTTACGATCTTCATTTGTTTCTTGAAGGACTTGTTCATTGGTCTTTCTGGCTGTCCATGGTATTCTTTGCATTTTCCTCAGAAACCACATTTCTACAGCCATCAGATGTTTTTCAGCCTGGCTGCTCATTGTCCAAGCTTCACATCCATATAAAAGTACAGGTTCTATGTAGCACCTCAACACTCTTTTTCTCGTTTCAATTGACATCTTTTTATTGGTCAGTATGTTTTTCATCTTGCTAAAGGCTACTTTTGCCATGGCGATTCTTGTTCTAATATCTTCCAGGCATCTCCCATCAGATGTTATCACTGTTCCGAGATAATTGTACCTATTCACTTGTTGAAGAATATTCCCATTTACTTGTATATTACACTGTGGTATTTCGTTCTTCCTAGTGACGACCATAATCTGTGTCTTTTTACAATTTAATTCTAACCCTTGTTGTTCACTGTGTGTAACAACCGCATCTACTAAATTTTGCAGGTCCTGTTCATTGTCTGCAATTAATACTGTATCATCTGCATATCTAATGTTATTGATGCATCGTCCCCCAATGTTGATTCCTTCCATATCTTCAATATTTCTGAAAATATTTTCACTGTACAGGGAAAACAGATCTGGAGACATTACACATCCCTGTCTCACACCTCTCTTAATAGGCTGATATTGGCTTACTTCATTATCAACTCTTATGGCAGCTTGTTGTTTCCAATATATGTTTTTTACAAGTCTAAGGTCTTTCCCATCAATTTGTAGATCTTCAAGCATCCTTATCATGTTGACATGTCTCACTTTATCAAAAGCCTTTGTGTAGTCAATAAAGCAAAGGTGTAGATCTTTGTTTACTTCTATAGAACGTTCGATTACGGTTCTCAGTATATACACAGCATTTACTGTACCCTTGCCTTCTACAAACCCACATTGCTCTTCTCCTATTTCAGGTTGTATTTTCCTCCTCACTCTTTGCATGATAATTCTTAGCAAAATCTTCGTGATGTGACTCATTATACTAATTGTTCGATGTTGATCACATTCCAAGGCTCCTGATTTCTTCGGGATTGCAATAAATACAGAATTACATAACTCCTGAGGTATATTTCCAGTATCATATATTGTATTAAGCAGACTGGTAACTTTATCTATTCCATATTCTTCTAAAGCATTAATCATTTCTGTTGTGACGCTGTCTGGACCGGGGGTCTTGGCAGATTTCATATGATTAAGAGCATTCTGAACCTCCATCTTCAAAATTGTTGGCCCTTCATTATTATTCTGAACATCATACTGTTCGTCTCTGTTATCGTCATAAAGGTTTTTCACGTAATCTGACCATACATGTAAAATCTGTTCTTTTTCTATTATGACTCTTCCATCTTTTGTCTTTAGGCAGCCTGCTGATTTACGTGTTCTTTGATTGGTAAGCTCTTGAATTCTTTTGTGCATTAGTTTCACATTTTTACTGTTGTGTTGTTTTTCAATTTCTCTGCAATTTTTCTCAAGCCATGTCTCTTTTGCCTCCTTACATAAGGTTCTGACTTTTCTGTGAATTTCTTCATATTTGGCAGGATTATTTTTGTTCTGTCTTCTTGTTTCCATTAGTTGCAAAATTTCTTCAGTCATCCATGTCTTACGGCCCACTTTCTTTACTTTTGGAATAGTTTTTTTCTGCTGCACAACTGATTGAATTCTTCAGCATTTCCCATTGATCATCTACATCTTGAAATAGGATCTCTAGATCAGACAATAAATCAAATTTGTTCTTTACTTCTATGTTAAAATTATCTTGTATTTCTTTGTCAGTTTTCAATTTGCACAAGTCATATTTGGGTTTCCTGATGTATACTTGACTTTCTTTAACTTAACCCTCAATGTGCCAGTAATTAATCTGTGATCACTGTAACAGTCTGCATTTGGAACTGTTTTTACAACTGTTAACGCATTTCGAAACCTTTTGCTAATCAGGATGTAATCTATCTGGTTTTTAATCCTGCTGTCTGGACTCCTCCATGTCCATAATCTTCTAGGATGTTGTTTAAACCAGGTGTTTCCTACCACCATTTCTTGTTCTTTTGCCCATTCTACAAATCTGTAACCTCTTTCATTTCTCTCTCCCAAACCATGGTTGCCTACACTGCATCCATCGCTTTGCTTTCCTATTTTTGCGTTGAAATCACCCATTATGATATTTATTTCTGATTTTTTACAGTTCTTCAAAGCAGATTCAATGTCATTATAAAATTCCTCTATGCTTTCTTCACTGCTTTCACTTTTTGGGGCATATACTTGAATGACATTTATTTTAAAAGGTCTTCCGTTTAATTTTACTAATATAACTCTGTCTGACACAGCCCAGTATCCTTTGACAGAATTTGATTTTTGCTTATCTAACATAATGGCTACACCTCTTTGCTGTTCTTCTCCCCCAGAGTAAATAATCTTACAATCCTCTCCTGTCCTTATCCCTGCTCCTCTCCATCTCGTTTCAGATATTCCTAATATGTTAATCTTCTCTCTCTCCATTTCTTTTTTGATGTCTTCTAACTTTCCATCTGCATTCATTGTTCTAACATTCCAAGTACCTATTTTCAATGATATTAATCTTTTGCACCTAGTAGCCTGTTGACGGTCTGGAGTCACCTGGTGCGCATGACTATCCCTACCGGGCGAGGCTGCCTTCCTTCCATACTTTATCAAATGCTTTTTCTAAATCTATCCAGGCCGCTAGTGTGTGCTTTTTCTCTTGGAAGGCATCCTCTCTTTTCTGAGCTATATAGGTTATTTGATCTTCAGTGGATCTGTACTTTCTGAATCCTGCTTGGTGTGGTGTTAAGAGTTTGTTTTCTTCCAGATGCCATGTTAGCCTGCCATTGATAATGCGTTCCATTAATTTTCCTACACAGCTAAGTAGACTGATAGGTCGATAGCCATTTGGTTCTTCCAGGTCTTTTCCTTTCTTTGGGACTGGTATTAGTATAGCTTCCTTCCATGCCTGTGGGACTATTCCTCTCTTCCAGCTGTTATTTAGGACTGCTAGTAGTTTCTTCTTTGCCTTGGTGCCTAGTCCTATTAGCATTTCATTTGTGATTCCATCCTTTCCTGGTGATTTCTTCTTTTTTAGGGTATTCATTGCCTGTTCCATTTCTTCCATTGTTAGATTTGCCATCATATATTCTGCTGCTGTCTCTGTATTTCTATGATGTATCTGTTTGTCTTTGATTGCTTTCTTCTGTTCGGTTGTAATATCAATGTGGTTTGCATTTGCATAGTGTTCCATTAGTGCATTTGCAGCCTTTTTCCCTGTAAGCAAGGCATTTCCTTGTTTAATTGTTATTTGTTTCTAGGTCCTTCATTGTTCATGGCTTTCACTAGTTTCCATAGTTTGTTTCCATCCCTGTCAAAATTCAGGTTTTCTGTTTTTTCCCTCCAACAATCTCTTGTTGTTTGATTTACTGTTCTTTTATATTTTGCTGAGATGGCTTTGAGAGAGATGTTCGCTTCAATTGTTTGTTCTCTCTCTGCTGTCTTCCTGGCATCTTCAACTTTGTCTTCCATGCTTTGTAGTTATTCAGTCCAGTATGGTTTGTAATTTTTCCTCGCTCCTCTTGGAATGGACTCAGTGGCTGCCTGTATTATCGCTCTGTTTAGACTTTCCACCATTTGCTTTATGTTTCCATATCGTGTATTTATGTTTTCACAATATGTGTCTGTTAGTATGGCAAATCTGCCCCAATCTGATCGTTTGTAATTCCAGCAGGGCAAGGGCTTTTGCTCCTGTGGAACATACTCCATATTCATTACAAGCTTGATTGGTCTGTGATCACTACCTGCTAATTGGTCCAGCACATGGCGATCGATTTTGTGGAGGATGTCTCCTGTGCAGAAAGCTAAGTCTGGAGTAGAAGTGGTAAGCCACTTCTGGAGTAGAAGCTCCGTGTGTCATCCGCTTTGTTGAGTAGATGGAGATTTGAGTCTATTTTCCCAGTCCTCCAATTCATCTCCTCTTTTGTCAGTATATGGGTATCCCCATCTTTCTGAACGGCTATTAAAGTCTCCGACAATAATGCAGTTTGTGTCAGTTATTTTCATGTTTGAGAGTGTAAGGTCCTTATCTGCTGGGCTATACAGATTGTAGATTCTTATTTTCACGTCCTTTATCATTATATCAACTCTGACACAAAGTGAATGTTGACTAAGTGACAGATAGAGTGGCTATGGTTGTGTCTAGGGTATGTCCTTGTAAAATGTGATGTTTAACAACAGATGCATCACCACCAAACACCAGTCAGTGAACAAGCGTTAATTTGCGCACATAATATTCCTTTAATTCTGAATTAACACAGACACATGTAGCATATAAATCCATGAACAATAATTCTCTAAGAATATATCTCCATCCCAATGGGACACTTCGAATAACACTGCCTCTCAAGGCTACTAAAATCTCGTCCCACACGACAGGTATACTAGCCTCTCTCTAGGCCCGACTCAAAGTAACCCACTATGGGTCTCGAATTCCACTCACTATCCCTGGAACCCACAGTGCGGAGTTATCTTCCAAACTCCGTCACAATTCTTCACTTTATCAGACCACGACCTTCTCCTGGTCTGGTCTACACTCAACTCCCTCTCAGCTCGGAGTTTAAACCTCAACTCTCCGTCAGTCTTTGTCCCTGTCCTTTTTAAACAATTCTATGCCCCCTCACAATGATCCACACAAACCCCACCTCACTGCTTCAACTGTCTGTCTCCCAGTTATTCTAGCCAACTGACCTCTTCTACGCTCCCCCTTCAATTACTGTCTTCTCATTTACGCCCTCTGGGGGACTTACTATCCGCCCTATTTTATCTCGTGAACTGTTTATCTTGTGCGGCCACTCACCTTAATGTCAATGACCACAGGAATGTGACAAACACCTATAATTTCCGTTTGGTTGTCAGAGATCACAGATACTTCGCTGCAAGGTATTGTATTTCGTGTAAGTATTAGAACTCCTCCTTTGTGTCTTGTGTCATCTCATCTCATCATGTCTCATGTCATCTTGTCTCATCTCATCTCATCGTGTCTCATCTCATCTCATCTTGTGTCATCTCATCTTGTGTCATCTCATCTCATCGTGTCTCACCTTATCTTGTCTCAACTCATGTCATCTTGTCTAATCTCATCTCATCTCATCGTGTCTCATCTCATCTCATCTTGTGTCATCTCATCTCATCTTGTGTCATGTCATCTCATCTTGTGTCATCTCATCTCATCTTGTGTCATGTCATCTCATCTTGTGTCATCTCATCTCATCGTGTCTCACCTCATCTTGTCTCAACTCATGTCATCTTGTCTCATCTCATCGTGTCTCATCTCATCTCGTGTCATCTCATCTCATGTCATCTCATCTCATCTTGTGTCATCTCATCTCATCTTGTGTCATCTCATCTCAACTCATGTCATCTTGTCTCATCTCATCTCATCTTGTGTCATCTCATCTCATCTTATCTTGTTCCTCTTGTACCGTGCAGTGTCGAGGTGAAGCATAAACAGCGGCAAAGTGCTCGTTTATGGACTTCAGATATCGTGATTCCCATGGACTCAGTTATTCCCTCTGTCCGTCGTTTACATTATCAGCCTCTTCTTCTGGTTCCATGTGGTCTGTACATCATTGCTTGTTGTAGTATGCTGTCAGCTGGTAGTCTAGTTATGTGTCCTAACAATTTAACTTGCTGCTTTATGATGACATCTAGAGCTGCTGTAACACTTTAGTCCTTCTGTTAAAAAAAAAAAAAAATTAATTACAGAGATCTTGTAGAATGCCAGTATCTATCTTCTTCTTGACCCACATATTCTAACATATTTCGTGTTACAGTTAAGTTCTAAACTCCAGATTTTCTACTTTAGTCCAAATGAACCCGAAGAGCTTAGGGAAGAAAATAAACCAGTCATGTTTAGGACTAACACAAAAGAGAACGAGAATATAGTCGCTTAAAAGTCGACAGGGTCGACTTCATTGCACCGGGCTTTATCGCATATGGTTCAATCTCTTTCTGCAGCGCGGAAAGCGTCGCACAAAGCACGAACTCCGTAGCTCCAGCGACGACCCTCATGAGTTTCCGAAAAATGCACGCGTGAACCGAAGGACGCTGCCCGGATTCGAGCATTCGTAAATGCTAAACTGAAACTTTAGTGATTGTAAATTACCCATGACTTATATTCTTATATTGCTACGGGTAAAGTGTATGCTTTCTTTGGTCATCTTATGAGACGAGAGACATATGTAGAACATCGTGACGACTGGAAAGATCGAGGGGAAGCGAGGCAGACGCAGATCAAGAGAAATGATGTAGTATGGGTAGAGACAGTGGCTTAGAGAAATATCAGCATCAGAGTTGACCCAGAACACCAAAGACTGAGATATGTTGAGAGACATGAACGCCTACGCCAGCTGGCATGGCACTTGATGGTGATGATCATGAAAATACATGTTCTCACAAATTGCTCTTTAAATAGGTTCATGCCATAGCCACTCAATAACCGTTACAAAACACACAACACGCAGACTACCATACTGATGAAGATGATTATAATATTGTCTAGCATATATGGTTTACGATGTGCTCTAAACTTAAATGCCGCTTGCTAGTCATTGTTTCTTTTTATCGATTCTTGTGACAAGATGGACGTATAATGTCCAAACTTGGCTGTGTGGTTGCAGAATTTAATCAGACATTGTTGTCTGAAAACAGTAGACAAGGTTGTCGTGAAGATAGTGCCGCGTTCAGTTGCCGTGTAAGCTTTTCGACGCTGTATGCTGAGCTTGTTTACGTATAGTGCAGAATGTGTTATCCGGATTGCACCTCCATACAGGAGATTCGGAACAAGCCGTTTTATATCTTTCCCGGTATTCATTACGGATTCAATGAGTATGCTTAGTAAGGTGGAGAACGGAAAGTTTCGTGTGGAATGGCTATCTCGCTTCAGAAGTCACAGATTGTGAGAATTGTATGGATATGTTACCCTGGCCCCTTGGTGGGGAGGAATAAACAGGCTGATAGGCTGGCAGAGAATGCACCTCTTGGTGGTAGATTACCTATGGACAAAGGAGAGGTGTTGTACGCCTGTGGGACCAGGTGGAGAAGGCGGGGGGAACAGATTGAGAACCCGTATGTGGAAAGAATGAGATTGCGGGGGATCGGCAGGGGTTATGGAAGAATCTCAAAAATTAGGGAGAAGATCAGGAAAACTTTCATTCAGATAGTGGTGGGAACGATTAGTAGAGTGACTCTTCGCCGGCTGTTGAACGAGGGGACGGAGCGCAAATGGGAATGTCCTGAGTGCAGTGATGTCGGTTCTTAGTTCAACTCAACTATGACGTTCCCGTTAGACAGACAGACAGACAGACAGACAGACAGACAGACAGACAGACAGACAGACAGACAGGCAGGCAGGCAGGCAGGCAGGCAGGCAGGCAGGCAGGCAGGCAGGCAGGCAGGATAGAAGAGTGGACATAAAAATGGCGAAGTATCATCTCCACGAGGGATGTGTGGCATATGGCAGAGAACCAGTGAGGTCAAAGGTCGGCATTTGAACACACTTCTGCGGATTCATATTAGGATGTAACCAGGTCATTTTGATTTAATTTTGTTTTTGTTTGCGTTCGCACGCTTTGAACCCAAGCGTAGTCCATACATGTCTACTACTTGTAGTGCACTGGACTGATATTTGCGCGTGGATTAGCTTTCCCTAGTATCAGTGTCCCTCGTCATCAGGCGAACCCACTCCCGCTTCTGGGGTACTTGAAAATGCGGCTCCAAGTTAAGGACGAGAATTCCAACTGACCTTTAGGAGTTGAACCCACTACCTCGACATCAGCACACCGGATGTTTATGAACGAGCGCTCTTATAGGATACATTAACCCCGTGACAGGTACTGGCGCTAGGACATGAGGTGTTAGCACAGCACATATTATTGGCCACAAGGTGTGACGTGAAGAAGCCAGTTCCCTTGGTAGTTGTCTCCCTTTGGCAAACAATTCTGAAGATTGTCTGGTCTTCTTCTTCTGATCTCTATCCTCCATTGGGGCATAGTACCTCAACCAAACCACTCCATGCCTTCATATCTTTTGCTATCTCCGCAGCTCCCTCCATACTCTCCCATCATTATTCATCTCAGTTTGTAATTCTCTTCTCCGTGATTTTAGGTTGTTAGCTGTTGACGATGGCAGAATATACAGAGCAACTACTGTATCATCCATACTGAAACATCCAGATAAACCTATGTCCACAAAACGACAGATAATAAATAGCATATTCACATCAACCCTATGCTATCTAACTTTGACATTATCCAAATCGCGGAAATCATAATTATGCCTATTTTTAGGAGTTGAACCCGGACCACTGTTTTGGCATGCAATCGCAATAACCACTATGTCACCATGACTCCCACTTACTATAGAGTATCTTTCAAAAGAAAAGCATACACGGCAACTGGTTAGAGAAATTAGACGTAGAATTCAAGATTTTTTAGGCTCGCAGTGAGAAGAAATAAACTGGAGAACTTGGCGACAACTGGCAAGATTAAGGGGGAAAGAACAAGGTGAAGGCAGAGAAGTAAATATCTAGATGGCTTGACCACATGGTCGGGACAAGAACACAGAGCTGATCCACGACTCTGGTGATCGTGTAAGATGGCGAAACTTGAACGCTTACGTTTATCGGTATGGCACATGATGATGAGTGTGTCGTTTTATTGTAGCAGCAGCAGCAGCAGCAGCAGCAGCAGCAGCAGTAGTAGTAGTAGTAGTAGTAGTAGTAGTAGTAGTAGTAGTAGTAGTAGTAGTAGTAGTAGTAGTAGTAGTAGTAGTAGTAGTAGTAGTAGTAGTGTCAGAGTCTTGCATAACACAAGACAAGTAGCTCGTTTTCTGGCAAGTGTGAAGTAATATCAAACTATCAAATCACACGAAGTGAATATCCGAAAGTATTATTCACACGTTTTATTGACGCGCTGCATTTATTATCGCACAAACATCGCGCACTGACAATCCATACCAATCATTTCAGCATGAACAATATCACTACAATACATAATAATACATGCAAGCAATAAACATCTCACTTAGAAGTCAAACTACTCAAGCGTTCGAACCAGTCTCCCACTGTCGTACAGGCTAGCTCTCAATGCAGATTCAAACACAACTCGCGACCTGTCCGTTCAACAACCTAAGCCCGTCTGCCAGTTCTGGCGTCCTACACGCTACACGCTCACGTCAGCTGGTGTCCCCTGCAAGGTTCACGGGGTGAACTCAATTGCTGTGCGTGGCTGCTTATCCAGGCGTCGGCAAAGACGCCGCGTTCTCTCTGCCGTGTTTAACATTACTCAGGGTTGCGTGTTGTTATGGTGTCTGGCGTTGGTACAGACAACGCGTCGCAACCTCGGATGTGAGACCTTGACACTCTCCACACCCCTTTTTCATGAAAGGATTTCCTTTCATGTACAGTATATATCTAGGTGTTATTAAACATGTCAAAGTCGAACATTATACATTAACAATTATAATAAATATATACAGGTGAATAGTCAACAATATGTATACACCACTTATGTTGGACTATGAAGTACAACAGTCAAGTACAATCTATTTACTGGGCATTACCTCGCTGTGACCCAGCTAGTCCGGTAGGTATCGGCTAAACTGGCCCCTACCTCACAACCAAGAACAAAAATACTAAAATAATCAGGTCAAGCCGTGAGCATCTCCCTCTGAGATGACTCTTCCATCAGACCTCTGTTTAGAGTTTCTAATGAAGGTCAACAGTTTTGGCAATATACTGTCCATATCTAAACGACGTTACATTGACATGTTATTTATCAAGCACACCTGTTAATGGTTACAATACATATTTACATATCACCAACAATTTAGAATAATGTCCCCTGGTTATTATACAGAAAATTTAGGAACAATAATTTATCGTCGTTTACAAGACATAAATTACAATTGCAAATTTATTTCTTAGTGTCATAATTTGATCCTTATTGACAGATGTGCACAAAAAGTCACGTTTGTAAAGAAGCAATCAAGTTACGATGCTGAGATTACATTTTATAAAAATCTACATATACAATTCCGTATATGGAAATATTTTCAATCACATTTTAATACATTTGTCATACATTTATATACTTTTTATCGTAGTTTGCTAACTTTTAATATTAATATGCAAAAGATCGGAAGTATACAGCTGTACTATTACATGTGTTGTGATGTCATTCATACATGGATCTTCTATAAACGGAGTAGTAGTTGTTACTATCAGCTGTTGGATCGTCTCTTCCGCCTTCTGCTCGGATTGTACTTTCGCAGTCATCTTTCGTACCTTGTTAAAACGTCTTGGGCACCTCGGTCTGGATACTTTAGGATTACCTCACGTTTTAGTTGCTTGGTAACTTCTTGGATCCTGTAGTGTTGTCCCGTGACACTTCTCTGTAGTGTCTGGTTGTTATAATATTTATTTACAATAAAAATTACATTCTTTCTCATATCTCACAGTCATACAACACATTAGTTTATATAATACTGATTCCATTCTTTCACATATCTCACAATTATACACGCATTCATTCGCATGATAATAATAAGAATCACAATATGTACATAAGTTATATACATTGGGAGATACAATCTTCCCTATCACAATGATGTACACAGCGTTACTGACACATTGTCACAATTGGCTGTGGTACTGAGCACTATCTACGTTGCAGTTTTATACACCCTCTGCACTGTGCTCTGGGGTTGACTGGGTATTAGGTTCGTTGTATGGACATCTCGAAAAAAGGTCTGCAAGACAGTTTTGTGAACCCTTTATATGGTTAATCTCATAGCTATAGTCCTGCAGAAGAAGGGACCATCTTGCCACCCTGCTGTTACTAGGCGTTTCTCTGGTAACAATTGTCAGCGGAGTATTATCTGTTTCAATAATGAAATGTTTGCCTAACAAAAATCTAGAAAGTTTACGTACCGAAAATACCATGGCAAGAGCCTCGAGTTCCGGTGTACTGTAATTTCGTTCGCTGGTGTTCAGTTTTCGAGAGACGTAGTATACTGGGTACAAGATTTGGTCGTGTTCTTGGAGAAGCACACCTCCAATGGCTACGGAGCTCGCATCACATCTTAATCTAAAAGTAATATTCAAATTTGGCAATTTCAGAATAGGTGATTTAGAAAAATATGAAAGAATTTTCGTAAATGCTGGCCTTAAACATTCACTGTTTACAATCACATTGGGGTGTTTATTTGTTAGTAGATCAGTGAAACATTTGGTCAATTCAGCAAAATGAGGAATAAATTGTCTATAATAGTTTAAAAGACCTAACACACTTCGCAACTGTTTCTTAGTTGTCGGAAGTGACAATTTCAAAATTCCGGACATGATGTTATCGTCAGTTGATATAAAGCCATTTGAGATCTTATAGCCCAAAAATGAAATTTCCTGAAAGGCTATATCAACTTTGGAAGGTTTTACAGTCAGTCCATGATGTCTAATTCTGTCAAATGTCTGCTGTAGTGCTGTTATGTGCTCTGTCGTGTCCTTTGTGTGTATGCAAATGTCGTCCATGTACCAAATGATGTTAGCAATGTCTGTCAAAAGAATTCTTGTCATTCTGACGAAGGTAGCTGGTGCATTGACTAATCCGAAAGGTAGTTTACACCATTACCATTCGTATAAACCCCACGGTGTGGCAAATGCAGTTAGATGTATACTATCAGGATGTACAGCTATCTGCCAGTAGCCTTTTGTCATGTCAAGTTTAGTAAAATAACGTGAGTCAGATAGTTCAGTCAAGATGTCTTCACAGTTGCTCATTGGTTCTAAATCCAACTGTGTAATACTGTTGAGTTTACGATAGTCCACACAAAGTCTAATAGTGTTGTCCTTTTTGCGTACTAAACCTATTGGTGAACAGAAATGAGATTGTGAACGTCGAATGATATGATTTGCTTCTAAATCAATGATTTCTTGATGAAGTTTTTCTTTATAGTGTATAGGGATGGAATATGGTCTACACTTAATAGGAACGTCAGATGTTAAGATGATATGGTGTTGCACTAAATCTGTCTGTCCTGGGCTGTCAGAAAAGATCGTCTTGTATTCTTGTATCAGTTGTCTGCAACTGTCAGTCTGTGTCTGCGTCAGTTTAGGATTTACCTTAATGTCCTGTAAGTTGGTCGTCGTGTCAAGAACTGGCGTAGACCGTCACAATTCTTTGGCCATGTTATGAGAAGAAATAAATTGGAGAACTTTGTGACAACTGGCAAGATCGAGGGGGAAGAGAACAAAGGGAAGGCAGAGAAGTAAATACCAAGATGGCTTGGCCACGTTGTATGGTTGAGATAAAAACACTTAGCTGGTTCACGACTCTAGTGATCGCATGAGATGGCGAAACATGACCGCCAAGCTTTTCGGCATGGTACATGATGATGATGATTACCTACACAATAAATCAACATTAGTTACCAAGTTTGATTATTCTCGAGCTGTAAGACCAGATACAAGCTGACTCAGCAATCACCAGATCCGATAATCATCATTAGGTGAAACATTGAATCAAAGGTATCATTTGGGGGAAAGTTTGTTTGTTTAGTTTGTTTAGTCGTTGGATCAACATCATGGCACACGGTTTAACCCATAAGTGCTCCGTTTTCCTCCTAACTCAAACCTGAGTTTGGAGAAACTCAGCTCAATGCACGACCTCCGTGCATCGGCGAGGATCCTGAAATGCTTTGGGTAGATTTTTAACTTTTAATTTTTGCCCGGGCAGCGCCGTTAGGCTACTCTTTTTCGATTTCCAACTGCCAAGGGATATTTTACGTGTGCAACATTACACACGGGCGTCTGATCTCACTACCCAGAGACCAGGGGAAATTACTGGAAGTCCAGGTGGATTCTTTTAAATAAATCCTGGTCCTCACCGGGGCCTGAACCCGGGACCTCCAGCACTCGAGGCGGACACCATACCTCGAGACCACTCAGTCCCCCCCCCCCCCCCCCTACGTGGCGAAGTGGTCAAGCCGTTTGACTCGGGCTCCAAAGGTTGTGGGCTCGATTTCGGGCCGCACCCTTCGGTTCACGAGTGAATATTTTCGGACACTTGAGGGTCGTCGCTAGAGCTACGGAATTCGTGCTTTGTGCGACGCTTTCCGCGCTGCGGAATGAGACCGAGCCGCATGGGATTTTTTAAAAAACCGGTGCAGTGAACTCGACATTGTCGACTTTTAAGCGACGTTCATTAGTTTGCAATTGCTTTCTGAATGACCGGTACTCATAGCATTGAATGAAAACTAAAGCAAGGTGGTCTGCTGCCAAATCGCCAGCAGCTATGTTTCGAACGCGGTATGCGGGATTGCGAATTGCATTCGTAACACCTTCTGCAAAGAAGCGGCAAACTGTGGATATGTTTAAGTAAATTGAATGTGCCAGTTTATAGGAAATGCGAGTGGGTTACTAAAATAAACAACAACAACAAATGTGATTTGAATAATGAGGACATAAACAACATTTTGCACAATTTATTACCCGTCATATTTCACTGCATCTCATCGGGTGAATACTACCAAACAACAACAAAACAAAAAAAATTCAACATATAATGAAGTAGCGTACTGAATCAATTCAACCGAAATACACATAACAAATCGTCATATTTTCTATGTCACATTGGTAGCTTTAAAGAGACCATCATGCCTTTCTCTTTGCGTAAATGTGTTTTACCCGAGTGAATAGCAGACGCCTCGGCAAATCTTATTTCATAATATCAAAACTGGAATATCTAGAGTTTGTCCGGAATGGATGACGTTGAAACATATGACAATGTGTTTTGTGTATCGTGGTAGAAAGGATTCATTACGCTACTTCTGTATATCTTGAACCTGTTTTTCTATAGAATACACCTGATTTTCTAGAACCGTCACACAGTGTAGTCATGAATGCATGGAGGAATCGGTGGTCAGTCTCTTTTTCACTTAGCGGACGACGAACTCGGACGTCGAATCCTCGCCCAAACTCGCTAACGGCATTATCTGTGCAACTTTGCCTGTTGCCATAACATATTTTCTATGGGCGCCACTCTTTTGACCAGTGAACTACATGTCTGACACATGGTGTGGGTGCTTATCTTGGCAGCCTGTGAAAGGGATTCTACATGTAATCTTTTCTCTTCTCAGGGGGCTGCGTGGTCTCGAGGTATGGTGTCCGCCTCGAGTGCTGGAGGTCCCGGGTTCAGGCCCCGGTGAGGACCAGGATTTATTTAAAGAATCCACCGGGACTTCCAGTAATTTCCCCTGGTCTCTGGGTAGTGAGATCTGAAGCCCGTGTGTATTGTTGCGCACATAAAAAATCCCTTGGCAGTTGGAAATCGAAAAAGAGTAGCCTAACGGCGCCGCCCGGGCAAAATTTCGAGTTAAAAATCTAACCAAAGTATTTCAGGATCCTCGGCGGTGGTACGGAGTTCGTGCACTGAGCTGAGTTTCTCCAGACTTAGGTTTGAGTTAGGAGGAGAACGGAGCACTTATGGGTTGCACCCGTGTGCCGTGATGTTGAACCATAAACTAAACTAAAAAACTAAACTAAAACTCTTTTCTTGATCTTCTATTTTGTTCAGTTATTTTCTTAGACAGCTAGGATCGAAGTGATTAGGTTAGCTAGCAAGTCAGCTGTGTACTGTCTGGGTTTCTCCAGCGAACCGAAGAGTAGAACGACTAATTCGCGAAACATCAATTTCGTTGTGAGGTTGATTTCTACAGGTTTTAAACTGTGGGACTGTGATTGGCAACAACAACATTAAGGCGAGGTCTTACAGCAAGAGAAGAAACTGTCGTTTGAGTGTGAAGTGTTGGGCTTTCATATACTCTTGGCCACCTCTTTGCTCCCAGACAATTAACAGACAATTATCAGACAACTAACAGACCATTAACAGTCAATTATCAGATAACTAACAAACAATTATCAGACAACTAACAAACCATTATAAGACAACTAACAGAATATTAACAGACAATTATCAGACAACTAACAGACAATTAACAGACAACTAACAGACAATTATCAGACAACTAACAGAATATTAACAGACATTTATCAGACAACTAACAGACCATTAACAAACAATTAGTAAATAGGCAATTAACAGACAATTCCCAAACTATAACAATTCAATCTCCAGACAATTGTGAAAGTTTGAAGATTGAGCACAACCCACAACTGGCAACGCTGATCGTATACCGGTACGAACCTTGGACCGTGTCCACGTCGGATTGGAAGCACTAGACTGGAGTTTCGCTCTCCTTTGAGCTCTCTTCTGACGTGAACAAGGTATGTACCGGAATACGATCAGCGTTGCCAGTATTGGATTATACTGAATCTTCAAACCTCGAATCCCGAAACAACCAAATAAATCAATTCTGAAAGTTATCTTGCGCCCATTTTCCGAATCTGGGTCGTCTCCGGATTGGAAAAGAATATACCCGCGACAGTTGTAGATTGACATGGGAAAGCTGTCTGGGAAATCAGGTGCGCTAACAGCTTTGCCACAGCGACTCAACAAATCACTCATTGAATAAACTGGTGATGGCTAGGAAATGTAAGGAGTAGCTGATGACTATTTGCTGAATGACTTTGGTCTAGAGTGGATAACACTGGCCCCTTGCCGTATTGACAGACGATAGTTTGTTACCTTGTGCTTCAAATAAAAAAAAGGCGTAATAGCTTCTCAATTGCCCAAACCCTGAGCTGATTTGTAGAGAAAATGTGTTTTCCATGTTGCAAGATCCCTCACACGGCCTGCCTAGTTTACTCCAGAGGACAAGTAACATCAATACGTCTGGAACAAGACAAGATGCAGAAGCTGCCTGATCAGTAAAGCAATTCTCTAACTGTCCGTCTGCCGCCGGAATTTCGATCCTAGATCAGTTGCAGACCAAGATTTAGAGCTTGGTATGCCCTGCCATGACATGTAGTCTTTCGGATGCTTTTACTCGCACCAGGATAAGGTTTGTACCCTCCCAATTGCGCTCCTCCACCCTAAGCCAGAGTTTGTGGAAGGCATCATATATACACATATATGTTTATCTTACCTGTTCCACAACTAATTTTTCCCCTGTATCAAATGTCATGGTTAGAGCTGTTGGTATTTCCAATTCACCTCTTCAGTTCTTGGTGTGGGGAATCAGATCTCGACTAAATACAGGAAATAAGAATACAAGTGAAAAAGATCAGGCAACAAGACAGCAAGACAAACGTGTATTAAAATAAGTTGTAATGATTTTATATAGATGCAAATGAGTAATGACAAGATGAAAAAGCTGGGGAAAGTTCAAATGTAGTGTTTCAGAAGAATGCAGAGAGTGTTGTAAACTGAGAAGAAATCAAACGCCGAGGTTGTAATCTCTGCAGGCGTTATTAGAGCGCTGATTGTAGTCAACAATAAGAATGAGAAAAACAGCTTTCTTTCGTCATGTGATGAGAAGAGATGCAATATAAAATATCGTGATAACTGGAAAGATCTACAGGAAGAGAGGCAGGGGCAGACCTAAAGAAATGATACTGGATGGACTAAGACGGTTGTATGGAGAAATATCAGCAGAGTTGATCCAGAACACTAAAGACTCCCATCTGTGGAGAGACTTGGACGCCTACGCCAGCAGACAAGGCAAATGGTGATGCTGATCAAAGCCATAAGGAAAGGGCACATAAAATGTATGGAACATAACAAGAAAAGATGTAGAATAAAGAAATTAGCCTTATATGTCTAGGACATTCTAGGCAAAAGTGTCAGAGAAAGATATGTGTGGAAAAACTTAAATCTTCAGAGCAGTTAACTAACTAAGAGAACTGGCTACGCACATAAGAAGTAGGCGGTACACATTATATTGGCATGTCATACAAAAGGTACAATTGGAGAATGCCACCACAACGGGAAGGTTGGAGGGCAAGAGAGGCAGATGAAGAGCAAGAGAAAAGAGAGACAGTTTGAGATCATGACATGGAAGAACATTAGTATCAGAAATGACTGACAGCTTACGAAACAAAAATCTGTGAACCGACATGACCACCAACGTCATACGGCACGGACTATAAAAAGCAGTCGTAGAAAACATCCAAAATAAGCGACCATTAAACATATCATTAACTGAAAACTCACAAAGAAAAGAGAATTCAGCATTACAAATGTCGACAAGATTACGTCTTTTAACAGTTTAGATTACAAACTAATTATATTCCAGACGTGACATATCACATGCTTAAGATGTCACAAATCTCCTTTATCGCAAAAGTACCATATCACAGACGTAACATGTTATGAACTAATGTCACAAATGCAACTTACCACGTACATAGGATGTCAGAAACTTATTATATCGCAAACGTAACATTATTTGGGATGTCACAAAGTGAATATAATACAAAAGTAACATGTCTCTTACGTGAGGTGTAACAACGAATTTTTCATAAATGTAACATATCGCATACTTCAGATGGTCATAATTATTTCGCAAACGTTACATTTCATATATTTGAATGTCATAAACTAGTAATGTTTAGTATGAATGTCATAAACATATCACCTACCTGAGATCTCATATACTAATTACATCGGTAATCTAAGCATACACCATACTTGAGATGTCACAATATTAATTATATCACACGCGTAACATATCTCATAAGTAATAGGTTACAAACTAATCTTATCACAAACGTCACATACCACATGCTTTCCTGTCACAAAGAAATTATATCACGAAAGTAACATATCACATGTGTAAGATGACGCAATCTCATATATCCAAACATACCACAACATTTCATTAACTAATATCATACACTTTACTTACGACATACTTATGTCACGAACTTACGATATCACAAACGTAACAAATCTCGCAATTCAGATGTCACAAAGGAAATTTATCACAAACGTAACAAATCTCGCAATTCAGATGTCACAAAGGAAATTTATCACAAACTTAACATATCTCATACTTGAGATGTAACAAACTAAGTATATCGCAAACGTAACATTAAAAATACTTGAATATCATAAGCTAATTATATCCCATAAAACAAATATATCACAAACTTGACATAAACTAATTACATCTTAAACCTAAACATGTCATTCATTCATTCATTTCATTCATTGGCACCTTGCCGTCTTGACAGACGATAGTTTGTGCTTTAAAAAGGCATAATAACTTTTACCTATGGCGGTAGCGAGTGTGACTGATAAGGCCAATTTGCGCTGTAAATGTCCGTTCACAGTGGGTGCATGTGAACACGTGGTCATTTCCACCATCATGCACCATCTTACGTCTCAAAAGCTTGGTGTGTGACTTTTCTGCAATAATTTTCTCCTTTGACTTTATTCCATTTCTGATATTTGCCCTCCATGCAACACGTTCAGCGGCGACTTGCTTCCAATGTGCATTATCAATGCCTGTATCAATCATGTCCCGCTTACACACATCTTTGTATCGTAGTAGAGGCCGACCCTGAGATCTCTTACCCATCTGTAATTCACCAAAAAAGATATCCTTTGGTATTCTACCATCATCCATCCTCCTAAGATGTCCTATCCATCTAAGTCTACGAAGACTGAGCATGGAATAAACTGTCACACAACCTGATCTTTCCAATACTTCAGTATTTGTGATTTTGTCTTGCCACTTAATACCAAGAATTCTTCGCAGACACCGCATATGAAAGCTGTTTAAATTGTTCTCTTGGTGTGAGTAAGTTGTCCAGGTTTCACTGCCATAGAGAAGAGTACTAAGGACACAGGCTTGATAGACAAGGACTTTTGTTTTGGCAGTAAGCTTCCTGTTCTCCCAGACTCTTTTTCTTAACCTGTTCATTGTTGTTGCTGCCTTACCAATCCGGATGTTGATTTCCTGATCTAGGGATAACCCGTAACAGTTGCCTCTCGCTTTGATTCCGAGACCAGTTAAGACCAGGGATGGAGTTATTGCCTCTCCATAGCACAAAGCCTGGGCTAAAATATAGAGATCATGTGTAAACATGTCACATAATCTCTTATATCGCAAACGTGACCTATCACATATTTAATACATTCAAACTAAGGATGTCACAAACGTAATATACCATACACTTAAGGTGCCACTTATTTATTATATCGCATTCCCACATTTGAGATGCCACAAACTAAATATAACACTAACGTATGCTATGTCACACGTGAGATGTCATAAACTATTTAATTTTAAAAAAAAATAAAACATATCGCAAACTTGAGGTGTCACAAACTAAATACAATTAATTACCTCGTACTTAAGACATCGTAAATTAATTAAATAACAAACAAAAATATATCACATACTTGAGATGTCACAAACTAAATATATCACATACATAGCTTATACTCGAGATTTCATAAACTAATTATATAGCATTATATATCACATTCTTGAGATATCACGAAATAATAACATTGCAAACTCAAAACAAATCACATACTTGAGATGTCACAATATAATTATACTGTGTTCACAATTTTTCGGGACACGCATCGTGTTTCCAGAACTGTAAGGCTTCGGGTCATTATATTACTAAACGAACCATTCATTCAGTAGCATGTCCTTTGCAGAACCTCGCTCCCATAACAACCTTCCGGAAAGCTTCTAGATCACAAGCAAGATGTCCCGCGTCTGATACACCCATCTGGAGATCATCCGCCACATCCTGCACCCATCTTCTCTCTGGCCTTCCTCTTCCTCTCTTCCCAGACATATACCCTTCCATTATTGTTCTCTCCAAACCTTCGTGACGTTTCAAGTGACCAAAATACTTCAATTTTTTTTTTGTTTTATCGTCTTTAATAGCCATCCCTCCTCAATATTCAACTCTTGAAGTATGGATGCATTTGTTCTTTTCTTTACCCAAGATATTCTTAGAACTCGTCTATAACATTTATATTCAAAGGTGTTTATGCGCTGTTCAGCCTGTTTAGTAAGTGTCCATGTCTCACAGGCGTATGCTGCAATGGGAAAGATGCATGCTCTTAAAAATCTAATTTTTGTAGTTCTGTCTGTCCCACTCCATAATTTATTCATCTGTTTTAGTCTTTGAAGAGCAATGGATAGTCGCCGTTTAATTTCTTTAATTGTGTCACCGTTATTGGTAATCAATGACCCAAGATATTCAAAATTTTCCACCACCTCCAATTTTCCCCCATTAATGTATATTTCTTTCTCCATAGTAGTTTTATCTGTATGCATTATCTTTGTTTTTGCTATGTTAAGATATAAGTTGTGATTTTCACTATTTAATTGGGTTGAGGCTATTAGGTTTTCTATGCCATTCTGTGTTGTGGATAGTAATACTGTATCATCAGCATATCGAATCTCTGGTATGTCATGACCGCCGATATTTAGGGCATCATATAGCTGTTTATATCATCTCTTACATTTCTCATTATATTTTCGGCGTAGTAGTAGTAGGCCTCTTTCAGTCCTGAAGGACTATATAGTTGTGCCGCTTGGGAGGTGCCTGGCAGCACCGCTGGTGACTGTATAGTCCAATTCGAGAATGACAATCTCTGTCACAGTTTCCGCATCTGTGAGACGAGGCAAGTCCCGCAGTAAGTGACTGCTCTTTGAGCCTGTGCCGTCTCTCCTCAGTTTTTTGGATCTGATTGCGCTCAAAGAGCACCAGTCCGTTTCGTACATCTCTTCTCCAGGAGCATCTGTCTGTTGCAACTCTCTCCCACGTGTCTGGATCTATTCCAATGGTTTTCATATCTTGTTTACACACATCCCTATATCGCATTTGGGGTCTTCCAGTTGGCCTCTTTCCTGTGGCTAGTTCTCCGTAAAGAAGATCTTTGGGAATACGTTCGTCCTCCATTCGAGATACGTGGCCCAACCACCGGAGGCGTCTCTGCTTGAGGAGGGTGTGCACTGTGGTAATATCTGCTCTTTCAAGCACCTGTTTGTTTGTTATGTGGTCTTTCCATGTTATGCCCAGGATACGTCTCAGACATCTTATGTGGAAGGAATTCAACTTCCTTTCCTGTCTTGAGTACAGGGTCCAGGATTCAGACCCGTAGAGTAGTGTGCTAACAACACAAGCTTTATATACTTGAGCTTTTGTACGCTCTGTTAGTCTATTATTCTCCCAAACTCTTTTAGCTAGCCTGGAAAATGTTGTGGCTGCCTTTCCAATGCGTCTGTCGATTTCTGTCTCTAATGAAAGATTATCTGATATTGTCGATCCCAGATACACAAAATCGTGGACGACTTTCAATTCATAATTAGAGATTTTGATTGACGGAGGCGCATCAGCATCTTGTTCCATCACCTGTGTTTTATTTAGGCTAATGGTGAGCCCAAAGTCTTTGCAGGCGGCTGCAAAACGATCTATGAGCCTTTGGAGATCTTCTGCTGTATGAGTAGTCAGTGCTGCATCATCTGCAAAAAGTAGTTCCCTTACGCATCTTGGTCTTATTTTGGTCTTTGCCTTGAGTCTTGATGGGTTAAAAAGTTTGCCATCAGATCTTGTGTGGAGGTATATGCCTTCAGTGGCAGTCCCAAATGCTTGCCTTAAGAGAACAGCAAAGAAGATACCAAAGAGTGTAGGAGCAAGCACGCATCCCTGCTTTACTCCGCTGCTGATGCTGAATGACTGGGATGTTGAGCCGTCAAATAAAATGGTCCCCTGCATGTTTTCGTGGAATGATGTTGTTTTGTTTTTTTTCTTGCTGTTAGGTGTATAGATTGCGGTCCATGTGTCAGGATTTCCCCCTAAGCTCCACACACCCTCAGGAGCAGATGAACCGTGCGAGACAACACCTTATTGACTGGGGGCTGCCCAGCTTAGGCGGGCGGTAGCTGTCTAGTGAGATACGATGATCTCTCCCACCGTCGGAAGTAGCCCCTGGCGCCTTGCTCTACGCCAATCGAGCATTAAGACTTATAACCGGCAAATGCTACTTCCCGTGTTGTGTCACCGCTTTACGCGGTGCTGAAGTGACCTCTTCAGGGCACAAGCCTGGGCAATGGAAATCGGAGAACCAGCTGTTGCCCAGTAGCAGGTTCCCCCTCTCCACGTCGCCGATGTTGACCAAGGGAAAGGCAGTAGCCAATGCAACTTGGCATCGGTGCCGTCGCAGGAGTTGCCAGAACTATGTTGTTTACAACATGGAACTGCCTTAGGGACTCCATCTCCGGATTTGTCCTCAGGGTTTACTCCCGAAGCCTTTCCCATATGGGTATACCCGCAAGGCAGCGGAGGTTTGAGATTTAGAGTTCCCTCTCTTAGAAGAGATACCAACCAAGGCTGACGACCCTCCTCTGCCCGGGAATCAATAAGGAGGGAAGTCTACCATTCTTCCTTCCTGGCAGTGACCATACTGATCGGATGACCGTAGCCATTGTCTCTACTGAGAGATCCTCTGCCCACCGTCACTGACTTGAAACCATAACCAACAATTATCTGTCGGCTGCTCCCAAGTCCAATCCACCACCTGCTCCCATGGCTTCACGTTACCCTGTTGGGGGGGGGGGGGGGCTAAACGGGTACTCCACCTTGCCCAAGGGTGTCCCGTAGGCTAGCGGAGGGAAGGAGGCACCTTACTTCTCCTTTGATAGGGTATACCCCTACCCCGCTACCCGGCGTACAGGTTAAACAAATAGGGTGACAGCACGCAGCCCTGACGAACTCCTTGTTTGATGTCAAACCAATCTGATGTCTCGCCATCTATTCTAACTTCTGCTTGTTGGTCTAGATAGAGCATTTTTATGAGTTGTACTACATGTGATGGAAAGCCCATAGTCCTCATGATTTCCCAAAGTTTCTGATGCTGTACACAGTCAAATGCCTTTGAATAATCCACAAAACATGAGTATAGGTTTACATTACATTCTCTGCACTTCTCTATTATTAAACGCATGTTGAATATGTGATCTCTTGTTCCTTTTCCTTGTCTAAATCCAGCTTGAACTACGTTAATCTCTTCTTCCATTTTCTTACGAAGTCTTGCCATTATGACTTTTAGTAGGATTTTACTTGCATGACTGATCAGGGCAACAGTTCTATAGTTGGTGCATAATTTCAGGTTGCCCTTTTTTGGTATTGGAATGAAGATAGTTCTCTTCCAATCTTTTGGCCATATACCATATTTCCAAATCTTTGTACATAATGCATGATATATGTGTATGCTTTCTTCTCCTCCCGCTTTAATTAGTTCAGCTGGTATCTCATCACATCCAGGAGATTTACCATTCTTCAGGTGCTTTATAGCCCAAGCAATTTCATCTAATGAGGGTTCAGGTTCTGTCTCTGCTGTCGTTGGCTCATGTATCTCATTCATATCCTCACTGTCACTCATATCATACATTCCACTGCAGTACTCCTGCCATCTTTCTAGAATTTGTCTAGATTCTGTTAAGGTATTTCCCATCTTGTCACAGATAACATTCAATTGAGGTTGAACATTTCTTGTCAATAACTTCATTTCTTTGAACATTTCATAATCTCTTCCAGCCTTATGATATTGCTCTATTCTGGTACAGCAATCTTGTATATATTGATTTTTGTCCTTTCTTGTGTTCTTTCTTATTTCTCGAGTTAAAGATTTATACTTCATCCTGTGGTTAATTGATTCATCTCCTTTCTGTTTCAGCTCCCTTCGTTGTTTTATTAATTCTAACGTGTCTAATGTAATCCATGGCTTAAGTTGCTTTTTCTTGGTCGGAATTAAATCTTTGGCTGCATTTATCAAGATATCTCTAGCTTGTACTGCCAGTTCATCAGGTGTCATTTCTTCTTGTACAGACATCAAGACCCCAAAGAGATTCCTAACTTCTATGTTGTATGCGTCTGGTATGTTTGTGAGATCAAAACGAAGTGGCCTTGGTCCTCGGGTAAGCTTTTTGAGTTTTAATTTCAGATCTGCTTCTAATAACTGATGATCTGTATCACAGTCTGCACTTCGTAGGGTTTTTGCAGATGTTATGCTGGATCTCCATCTTCTATGTATTAAAATATAATCTATCTGATTTTTTGTAAAACTGTCTTGAGACTTCCATGTGAAGAGTCTTCTTGGATGTTGTTTAAAAAAGTTTGTTGACTATCGTTAACTCATTTTCTGTGCAAAATTCAATTAATTTGTCACCTGCATCATTTCTATTTCCTAATCCAAATTTTCCTAAAACGTGTCTCTCATTTTTAGCTCTTCCTTCACCTACTTTTGCATTAAAATCTCCCATTATTATTTCTATATCATTATGACCAATCTTATTTAATGTGTCTTGTAGTGTGTTGTAAAAATCTTCAATTTCGTCCTCCTCTGCTGTTGAAGTAGGTGCATATATCTGTATGAGAGTTGTGTTTTTTGGACGGCCTTTAAGTCTAATAGTGAGGATTCTATCACTAACTGGATTATATCCCATTAAAGTTTTTGCAGTTGTCTTATCTAAACAAAATGCCACTCCACTCTGGCCTCCGACATCTCTACCAGAATAAATGAAAATACTTCCATTTTCAGTCGTAAAATGTCCCTTGCCGCTCCAGCGATGTTCACTAATTCATAACATTTGAATGTTTAACCTCTCAATCTCATCACACACTACTTTAAGCTTTCCCTCATACAAACTTCTCACATTCCACGTTGCCATTCTCACTCTGTTTCTTAGTCTGACACAGGGGATTTCCTTGGTAACACAGTCAGGATTAACTCCGTCATCACGATTACTAGTACTGGTCCCTGCGTCACACTCTTCCCCAGTGTTATCTGATCTGCCTGGCCT